>JADDOH010008107.1:0-65199 GCA_016648135.1 Agrypnia vestita | reverse complement strand
GGCGGACTGCGCAGAGAACAAACACACTTGCGGATAATCTGTCATCATCACCGATTTTACGTTGACGGAAGTTCCGCAGGCGGGGAACCGAACAGACGCCGGCGGCGGCAGCGGAACGATCGATGATCCGCGTAGTAGCGGCGTTCCGCGGCGTCAAAGACGCGACGGAAGATACACCAAGTGTGATGCCGGCCTTAGAAAACGATAGGAGATATTAAGTTATTAATATTGCTGATTGTTTCCTCGAAGAAATACAACCAAAATGAAAACAGTTTCATTTAGGCGACTGGATAAAAAATTATCGTAAATAATCGCCGGATAAATTTATTTATTAAATATTATTTTATTCGCCTATTCAAATACTACAGGATTTATTCAGCGGCTAGAAAATTTGTGACGCCGCCAAAACCACTTAATTTTTATTGCGCCCATTTTAATTTTTAGAAATGATGAACAAAATTTCATTTTCTGAAAAACGTGTTACGAAGATTTATTTGTATGAATAAATTGAGTTCGGCTACAAATATTTTCACTACTTAGGCGAGAAACGAAAATAAGCGGGAAACGTATTAAGCCTAAAAAATATATGGGATTTTGTATGGGACTTTTTCGGGACCGCAGAATTTAAACTTATTTAGCGGGAAAACTTACTAAAAGTGAATTTATTAAGCGAGTTTCACTGTATTTATAAACAAATATGTAGTAGTTAAAATATTTGATCCAAAATACCTGGGATCATATCTTTCAACAGTGTTAAGAGGACACTGCCCATCGGAGCCTCCAATAGCATATAGGTATCCACCAAGAACTGCCACAGCTACTCCGAGACGCCTGGTTGTCATTGCGCTCACTTTGCACCATTTATTTTCTTTTGGATCATATCTAGGTAGTGTAAGCATAAAAAATAAATAATCAAGTAAATAAATAAAATGAAATAAAACTCATGAAGTTATGACACAGAATTGCGAAATCGTGAACATCCCGACTCATAAAACTTTGTATATTCCTGTCAATAGTGTATTTATTTTAACACAAGCGAGAGAGCGCGCCGCGAGTCTAATTGTTGATGTAATACACACCTAAGAACTAGTTGCTTGATCAGTAGTAATATCATACATTTTTGTGTTTTCCACCAACAAAACAATTCATCTTGCAAAAATTAATGTTTTTATTAGTAACTATTACTACTGATCAAACAACTGACCCTCAATTGTGTATTTCGGTCTTATTTAATTGTTCATTCTCTTACTTTGTATGCTCAATATTATAATATTGTGTATATTATAATATTGTAATAATAATAATGCCGTAGAACTAATGTAATTTTTTTCACCATTTTAATAGTCATGTGTAAATTTTGCTTTCAAAAAAAGTCAGTGTTGGCGCGCAACAAGTGAACTTCCTTTAATGAGATTTTAATTTTCAGAAAAAATACAGAATGAAGACCACAGCAAACATTAAAAAATACTTTCAAGGAAATAATATATACAAGTTTGCACAAAACACATAGGGACCACTGAGGCATTGTGGAAAAAACCTGAGGTACCAACGGCGCTGAAAACCAAAATATTTGGGAACTGTTGACCTAGTAAATAGATATTATTTATGTGAGGGAAAAGTCTTCTCTAAATATATATATACTCGTGTCTGTAAAGCACTTACTTCTCAACGTGATTGAGACACTGGACACCATCTTGTCCTCCCACGGCATAGAGAGCACCATCCAGTACTGCAACACCTACGGAAGTGCGGCATGAAGTTGTGGGAGCAACTTCGCTACACCATTGATTAGTTTGAGGGTCATATCTGAAAAACAAATATTTAAAAATCTTAGTGTATCTAAATTATTGTAAACTTTGAAATATGTTAGGGAAAAAAAACAACTTAAAACAAAAAATTGTATTGATATTACCTCTCAATACTGTTCAGATAACTCTGTCCGTCATGACCACCAACAGCGTACAGAAGGTCATTGAGAACTGCAACTCCTACCCCACATCTTCTCTTAGACATTGGCGCTACCATCTTCCACTCGGATGTTTGGGGATCGAACCTCTCTACTGATGCTATGGCATCACCAGAACACCATCCACCAACAGCGAAGAGGACCTCACCTGGAATTAATAGATTTCCAATATCACTCAAAGAAACAATAAATTATTGAATAGCCAACAAAGGGGAAAAAATAAATCCTACCAGAAATTAGACACTTGCCTTCTACGTAATCAAGTGGTCAGGGTTTAAGCCTCATCCTAGGATACCATCAAGTTGGTTATATTTTCATAGCACAATCATAATAACAAAAGTGTGTTACCATCCCAATAGTTGAAATTTTTGCTATTATATTTATTATTACTGAAATTCCCTTTCATAATGGGACACTGAAACTAACCCCAATGAAATACAAAGTATGTACAAAGTGTGCAAATGTAAATTAAAATAATAAAAGTACACCAAGGCTAACTCTACTCTTACTCACGCAGTGGCAAAATAAGGAAGATGACGTAATGTGGAAGTAATAAATAACAAATCAAAATAATACCTCTTCTTGTAGGTTTCCGTGGCCTGGTGCGGGGACCTTGCATCAATGGTCTTTCTTGCGGGAGTAATAAATAATTCTTTGCCTCGTCCACTAAATCCCTGCATTCTTCGTCTGATCTCACAAGAAGATCGGAACTTACGGTTCCAACGAGGAATTTTGGTGACAGGAGGGGGAGGCGAACATGCTGTAAAACCTGAAATTCAATTTTATTTTACAACTGCTGTTAGGTGAACATGCCTTTTTGTCTCTGATTATGAAAAATTTGTAATTTCCAGAACAAAAAACAGATAGGCATAATCATATCACTCTGTATATTGAATTATGAGAATTCGGAGATGAAATATTAAGTGTACAAGATAATCGAAATAACTAACTACAAATCCATATTTAATATATTATAGTAGGACCTTGTTTTTTTGAATTTAAGGAACTCGAACAGGAATTCAAATTTAAAAAAAATGTAATTCACGATGGAATTGCAAAATTCGCAAAAAAAGGCAAAACATATGAAAAAGGCCATTTTGTGAAAAATTAACGTATCTTTGCATATTTATTATGAACATAATTGTTTCGAACGGAAACCACTGCGATCAATCTTGACCCCGCACAACCAACTCTCGGAAACCATGATTTTAATGCTGTTTATAATTAAACTCATTGTTTATTGTTTAAATTTATAGATGTAATAAATAAATAAATGATTGGATAAAGATCTGATTGGCTGACGCACGCTGAATCTGACGTGTTAAACTAAATAAATGCGCTTGAATCGGAGAGCAAAATCAGTCTCTTCGTTTTGTTTCTTCGCTTTTACTTTTCGATCCAGCTTCCAGTCTACAAAGTGTTTTTATTCTCTACCTTCACACATCCTGCTCCTGGGGCCAAAACCAGCAAGAATGTTAAATTGACGATCCACACTTGCAAAATCTACAGTCTTTATCCTGTGTGTGACAATTATTTTTGAATATTATATAAATGCAAAGATTTCGCCATTTGTATTACTAGAGTACCCAATTATGCCAAATCTCAAGTTGAAGGGGTACTAATTAACGGGGTTTAACTATATCTAATACTGGTGGTCAACAATATTTAATTCTCAATGCAAAATACTTAGAACATGATCAATTTAAATCATGAAGGATTTATAATGTCAAAATATATGATAGACATACTTGTGCTAAGTGTTGACGTCTCTCCGCTACATTGTATTTAACCCAAGACATTACGGAGTTGAAGGTTTGCTCTTCGTTTCTAACATTCAGTTCATCCGATGAGATTATATCAACTAATTGTCCTACTGGAAGTAACAAAAATTCTTCACTCTCCATGACCTGTAAGGAACCATACAAGACAGTAAATTAGTAAAATATAAAATAATATATAAATATGTACATGCTTTAAAATGTTATTTAAAACATATTCGTCATATATGTCTCTAAAATATCATAATTACAGGAAATAGAGCAGAAATAAGTTTACATTAATTGATACATAAAATTTGTGTACTGTAATTTATTTATTTCATATGCTTATGATCATAGCTGTATTGCAGATAAGACACCCATTACTTAGTAAAATAAATATGTTTGCTTTATTTTTCTAATTTGTGTATTAAAATATTATCATAATTATAAAAAAATTTATGCATATATTAACTACACATGAGACCCACAAGAAATGAGCACTACCACATATCTATCACAAATTTAAATTGCAAATGTAGAAAAAAGTGTTATTTTATTTAATTTATGATACAAATACAGTTCTTATATATAACATATCAGATTAAACATTTTTTTTAAATACTTGGTAGTCATGTAGACCTCATCAGTGAAGAGAAGCTATTGAGTCTGATGAGGGAGCCACAGTTCTTATTCCTTGTTATAATATATATTTAAGTTTGATTTTAGGAAAATTTTAATTTTTTTGATTTGCTCTGAGAGGTTACTGATGCATCGTATCTCGATAGGTAAGTTATTATAGTAATTAATGGCTTTATAAATATAGTGATGCTGCATTTGGGTTGTTTTATATTTAGGCATTATGAATTGGTTTCCATTTCTCAAAAGTTTGAAATATTCCTGGTTTTCTGTAAGGTTTTTTTCTTTACATATTTTTAATATGGAAACTTGCTTGAAAATATCATCTACGTTTGGTTGTTCCCCACGGAAACAATTAATAGCAGGTGCGGTCCGCTGAGTTCGCTTCCGAAGCCCCGATGTACTAGCAGGCCGGGAGTGTAGAGCGCAGAAAATTCTCCAAGTCCAGAATCCGTGCCAAGTCGTCGCCTCAGGTGGTAAAAACAAGTCCAATAAATCCAAAATCGTAGCCAAGTCCAAATGCAGAAGTCAGTAGAAAATCCAGAGTCCAAATCCAAAGAAGAAAAGCAGGGGTCAAGCAGGGTGTGAAGTAAAACGCAGAATAAATGTTCCAGTAGGCGTACTCGGCAGAGGCTCCCAGCAGAATGAGGCTCTCGCCCGCCCGGCGCAGTATTTATACAGTGCGGAAAGCTTCCCCCTGACTCGCGCCGCCGACCAATCAGCGCGCTCGATTCACCGGGCGCTCGGAGCGCAAAATGACGGCCTCCCGTGCCGATTCGCGGATTAAAATTAAATATTTTAATCAATAGAAAATTAAACGCCACCCCCCCGGGGATTTTAACACATCATCTATACCAATCTATGTCTTGCCCATAGGATGATGTCGTTTACTGGAACCGCAAGAGTGAATTTACCTAGTTATTCAACAAAATATGCCGATTTACCGCGGCATTTTCAAGAATTAATTTACATTTAATTCGGTTAAAAATAGTAAACATGATTTTACGAGATTCTAAGTTATACCATTAGATAGATCTCAACCAAGCGCATCCTTTGGTGATATTTTCAAGTATGTCGGATAGATATTAATTGCGTAATAGGCAGACAAAGTGTGTCACCTCAAACAAAGCGCACTAGCTAACTTTCAGACACGCAAAAACATATCACTCCCACAGATGTTCACATGAGGAACACAATAAAAAATGTTTCAGCTCGCTAGGATGTCTGTAACGTCCGTAATCAGAGTTCAAAAATATTCGCTGGTGGCCCTTGACTCCAGCTGCACGGCGACACTATGGCGCCGGGTTTTTTCCATTACCCGCGCGGGCTGCATACATACAGGCGGCGCGGTCAAGCGAGTTTATCAGGGCCCACGCGAGATATTTTACTCTCAATTTAAACATTTTTTATTTTATTTCTACTTTACAATACCACACAAAGGACTCATTTGGCACATTTAAATACTTATGTATTTTTACTTCCTCGCCTCTTCGAGGCAGGACATTTACATAAATTCCATCAAAATAGCGGCCATTCTATGATAGTCCGCGGCGCTCCGCGCGATTTAAAAAATGATTTTATTCCCATCGCGCGAGCTTTCCCTGTATATCAAGACCACGAAACATCAATTTTATTCAATATTACATTTACAAATGTCTTATCTAATTCTTAAATATTTCATTAAATATTTCATTAAATATTTCATCAAACTTAAATATTTCATTTTCTTAAGTATTTCAAATATTTCAACACTTTACAAGATAAGACCAAAAATGCAATTTCTTCGTGGAATTTTTCCAACGCCCTCCGTCGGAGATGTCACATATCGCCGGCTCGCTGCCCGCGCCGACTATCCGCTTGGAGGCGAGGTGGGCCCATACAACGGACCTGAGCCCTCCGAAAGGGCCAACATTCATGACTCCGCGTACGGCGCTTGCCCATACAACGGATCTGGGCCCTCCGAAAGGGCCAACATTCATGACTTCAGACGGGTCATCATCATCACGTCGTCATATCAGACGGGTCATCATCATCATCATCCCGTCGTCATAATTCTACCTGTCCGATACATTTGGTAGTGAAAACAATTTAAAGAGATCTTTTTTTGGAAATGTAGATTTTTTTTCAGAATTACTTTAATAATAATCCTTTGTGATATTTTTACTGAGTTTATGTTTTTCTTATAACAACTTCTCCATCCGATAACACCGTATATGAGTAGAGAGTGAACAATGGCGTAATAAACATTTTTAATAATTTTTATTATTTACCTCCATAAAATTGTGTTGTGTGAACTTATCGGCGATACGGAGAAGTTCTCTACAGGAATGGGTGTCAGCAAACGCTCGAATTCCGAGACAATTTGTGGGATCAAGTTGTCTTTTCAAAAACTCACAGCAAATATCCTGAAATATTATGTTTCGATACATATTTTTAATACATACATTTTCTTGCTCTTCCTAAACGCGTTGAAGTTTTTATGTAGACTAAAGACATTTCCAATCATATTGGTCTAATAAATGTATTCTCAGGTTTACCCTTCAGAATCTTCTAGTTACCTAGAATAGCCACAGAAAACTTTAACCGGTAGAATATATATAGGTCTTACATTTATAGAATTTGTATCAAAAAGTAACTAGATTGGTTAAAGTTTACATTACAGTAAAACCCCGTTAATTTGTAACCCGATAATTTGAAATACGCCATAATTAGGGATTTTTCAAACACACAAGCTTCAAAATGTAAATTTCATAGTAGATTAACCCCGATAATTCGAAAAACCCAGCAGAAAAATTCGTAATACGAAATAATTTTTAGTCCCTTGTGCTCTAAATCAATATATTTTAGTTAACACAATTTGATTTTTTTTTAAATATGACAAAACTGAAAAAATATTTTGATCTTTTTCACAAGTGAGAACAACAAATATATTTTAATCTTTATAGCGTTAACTTTGTGGTTGGACATAATTATTAATATTAATTAATTTAAAATTTTGTATTAACCACTTGCGAGTATCTTTATGTCTACCGGTTTTGATACCACTCTATCTTCGTCAGGACGGACACATACAAACTATTCAATACTTATTGTGGTAAACAAATTAATTTTTTAAAAGGAGCGTGGCTAAGTTTTGGTGGAGGTAATTGACAAGTGGACAAATAATATAAATGAGCAATTTCAGATAAAGGAATTAAAAGTTTGCCAAGTAACATTAAGGCGGTACATTCACTGCAAATGCATATTTCGGCATTTTTTACGAAAATGTGGGTTTTTATTATTCATTTATATCAGAATGTATATGATAGATTGCAATTTTTTTAGGGCGATAACTTAGATAGAACCTTTATTCTTATATAAAAGTAATAAATTGAACATTATTTACAATAATTAAGAAAAATATAGGCATTAATCCACAGGCCGCGGCAAAAAAAACGTTTTTAATGTTCCCGGGCAAAGAGTGTTTCGTTTAAAATTTGTATGTAAGCATAATATGTTTTTTCATACATATAAAGTTTACTTAATTATCTAGAATCCGTACTTAGGAAATTAAGAATTATTCAATATTAAAAAAGATATCATTTTTCAAACATGCTTAAATATCATACATATAAAGTTTACTTAATTATCTAGAATCCGTACGTAGGAAATTAAGAATTATTCAATATTAAAAAAGATATCATTTTTCAAACATGCTTAAATATTTATGATTTTTGGTCATTTTCAAATGCTGTTTATTCATATAAAAATATGATTTTAAACGATATATTGTATCTATATTCGCACTTTGAGTCTTCATTCACTATTAAAAAGCAATTTTTTTATAAATAACACGTTGCTTAATATTTAAAAATAAAAATTCTATAGTACGAAATGTGTCAAAAAATTACGCAGTCTGGAGATCACAATCCGCACGCCAGCCGGGAGAGGCGGACGCGCTCATGTAGTCCAATCATTTTTTCCTAAAAAAATCACTTTAAAACGTATTTTTATGCCAAATTTGGCTTTAGTTCAAAATAATATCATATTATATATTCGAAAGCAATCTATTCATCGCAGATAATAATGTTTTTTTTACTAGTTTTGTATTAAATTGCATTTCTACTCATAACCTAATATTGAACGGATGTCACTTTTGGTGGCTTGCTACTACTCGCTATGTTGACTATATTCGTGTTAATGTCATTGTTATTTGAAAGTCAAGTAAGATATTAATTTACGAGATAATTTTTAAAATATAGATAAATGGTTTTTAATTTTATTTTTAATTCAATACATATTGTTGTAGTAGTTTTTTGTTTATTTTGAATAAAAATTATTTAAATTCAATTATTTTCACAGGTGTTTTGACATTTCAGTCGGAAGTCAAAATAATATCTAAATCTGCTTATTCGACAAAAGTTTTAAATTAAAAAACAGTGATGTAAGAAAAATTGTTGTTTACTTTTTTTTTAACAAACATCTAAATTAATGGAAAAATATAAATACGCTTTTTTAAATTCTAGACATTTAAAATTCTAATAATAGTACGCGGCATGACTTGCGTTCCCATATATTTTAAACGTCGGTACTCCATATGGTTGTCTCGTTTCCTCGCAACCTTTCTATCTCACAAGGACACGTAAAAAATACGCTCTTGCAAGGTTTATCTGATATGACGTTTGTTCATGTCTCGATCTCGTATTGAAGTAGCATGATCTATCCGACACATATCGCCACATTGACAGCTTGAAAAATGTATGTACCGCCTTAAAGCCGCATTTTATACTAACAATAGCTTAGGCAAACTTATAATAATCTCCAAAGACAAAGTTGACCCGCTAAATCATTCCGGTAACTAAATTGTAATGACTGTTTGGCATTTTATATAGGTAAAATGGTACATATTTTTAATGTTAGAGTAAAGAAACATTTAAGATGTTTCAATAACAATAACTTTTCTGAATTCATGAATCACACATTTAAAAAAGAAATCGATATCGAGATTCTCCATGTAAATAATAGACACCTTAGACTGGATAACTTAGAAATATTAGAAATCAAAAAATGCCTGAATACTAAAGCCAATTGTATAATTGATAACCAAATAAATTTAATGAATAATCCGTTACTTGATATATTCCGAATTTCGGTGTGTCCACTTGTCAATTACCTTAACTGTAGCCACACCCCTGTTCAAAAATTAATTTGTTTACTAGAATAAGTAATGGATAGTTAGTATGCATCCATCCTGATGAAGATACAGTGGAATCGAAACGGGTATCTGTAAAGTTACTCCAAATGGTCAATACAAAGTTTTAATTAATTAAAATTATATAACAATAAATATGTCAATATCGGGTATATCAGTAATATAAATGTCACGATCTCCATATCGCATCATATTGCAATTTCTTTTCTGTACCTTGAATTTAAATTAACGTGTTACAAAATGTTTTTTTTGGGCCCCTTGAGTGTCGAATTGACGAGGTTCTACATATCTTTAAAACTGCAAAGAATACAACAAACCTGTATTTCTGCAAGCTGTAGGAGACACGCAGCTGGTAAAAGAGTTTGGACATTCCCTTCCTCGACCATGATGTGTGATGTGTAACAAAAGTCAATCAGTAACTCCATTGCATTCTCATCTATATCTCGTATTGTCACTTCAGTTTGCCTAGATTCCGCCAGCTCTCCGGTGAACATAGCTCTGAAGTATGGACTACAGGCAGATAAGATAACCCTAAAAAAACAGATAATGTACCAAAAGTGCATCGAAATGCTAATGCTCAAATGCACGATACTATGTAAAATAATTTTTTATTGCTATTGCACAAATGTTATTTCATCTATCAGATAAACATCCAGTAGGAATATACGTGATTCCATCTACCAGATAAACATGTATGTGGTGGGAAAATGAGTAACTACTAGAGATTTCTTAACACATAGGTTGAAGATACCACCAAAAGGCAGAAGAAATACAAAAACCTGTAATGCTATAACTGAGAAACTGAATGTATAAGTTAATTTTAAATGTTGTTCAAAATATAAAATCCAATATAAAATGTGTACATCCAACAATATTGTTATATAGCATTCATTGACCTCCGGTGCCGTTTGCTTTAAGGAGTTCTTAAGTAAACAAAATATGTAATTCATAATATTTTATCAATAAATCTCACAATATGAACCTATTGTAATAATTAAAATTGTGATGCACCACTTTTTATGAGAATGCGTTCTACACAGTTGTAAATTCTGATAAATCTGTAAGAAGTGTAATGTTAGGTAGATTTTTTTTTAATATCTTCATCGAATTGAAGCAGGCAAAGAATTTAAAAAACAAATTGTGACCAATTAATCTCTTTAGGGTCTAAGATAAAATGTATGGTTAAAGTCTGCAGCTGTATGTTTGAAATTGGTACAGAAATGTAATAATTACCGATGTGCAAAAATCTTTCGATTTCCAACGTTCAAAACAACGTCACATAGTTCCCGGTGCCTTCGTAACACATTCAGCTCCTGCAGAGTGGCTCTGGGATGCTTTTCTGAGGAATGGGGTAGCCTGGCTGGGGAGGGAGGACCCTCGCACACTCCCATCTCACCCATCGCTCTAAAGTTGTTAGTTTCAAATATTAATAGCTATTAACAGGAATGAAATAGAAAATCATGGGTACATAATAGTAGATATTTATGTGTCACATCAATATTCTTAGTATTTCCAAACTACACAAAACGCTTGTTCCATGAAAATAGGACTCACTTGCTGGTCTTCTGGAATGAAGCTAGAACCACCGACCACTAGATCACTAGGCGAGAGTCTTATCCACTAGACCAAAAAACTACTCTAGGTGTAAATTAAAATGTAACTATTTTCAATTACAGCTAATAAGACCTCTTCATCTGGTATCCGTCCTTGTGAATACTAGTGAAGAGATATGCAGCAGAAAAAAAATATTATTTACAGTCGAATCAGCAAAAAATATTTTTTCTTTTTACTTTCTTAAAAAATCCAATTTACTCTATATTTATGGAAAATGATAAAAAAAAAAATCATTTCAAAGAAAGCATATATTAAGGGAAAATAAAACTTTTTTTCAACATTATTCTAAAACATAAAGTAAATTGGATGGTTTAAGATAGTAAAACAAAAATCGATTTTTAGCAGATTTGACAGTATACGTAAGGACCGTCGATATTTCTAGATAAGTGCATATAATTTAGTAAAAGTACAATCATGAAGTGACAGTGGAACTCACAGAGAGGACACATATTATTAAAAACATCTGATGATGAGAGGTCTGTTCCTCTCAAAACTATTGCGGTAACAAAATGACTCAATGTGTGAGCAGTTAGTTAAGTGAAAATTAAAATAATCAGGTTACACCACAAAGTAACTGCCATATCAGTTAATAACGGTCTCATTTTAGTTCAAACTCATAAAAATAATTTATATTCAAAACTTAAATGCTGCTTTGAGCTAATTTCTTCCATTACATAATGTTTCTGCTCCTATTGCATGGTAAAACCAAAAGTACAACAAAACTGAAAAGTAGGTTTGAGATATTACATGTAAGAGAGCAAGCAACCTAGATAGGGTTTTTATTATCATGGCAATGCGAACATTATTCAAGCCAATTAAAAGTTAAATCATTTATACTAAACACAATTTACATAAGAGTATCAAAAAGCAATGCCCGTGATATAGATTACTTTATCAAAAATGTAGATAGTGATCAGAAAAGTATAACCATATTTTCAAATCTTGCTAAGGCTTTTGATGTAATATAATAAAGTAATTCAATATAATATTAATAAATTATTATATCTTGCTAAGGCTTTTGATATAATATAATAAAGTAATTCAATATAATATTAATAAATTATTATATATGATTACAGTAAAGCAGTCTGAATAAAAGTTCATTTAAGTTGACTGTGTACAGAGAAATGCATTAGACTCAATTTTGTTCATAATACATGTCATCATTTGTAACATTGTTACTAAAAGTAATGGCATAAGATTTGTAGATGACCCCTGTATTAATCTTTCAAGCAGATAAGTGGTCAACACCATAAAACAATATTAATACGGCCAAAAAATTGCCAGCATGACTTAGCTGTAAATGACTCTTTAAATTGCAATTTTAACGAATTATGTTATTATGGGGCACCAAAATCTGAACAATTTGTATGCATATTTTGAACAGTAATTATACTTCCATACTTATCCAAAATATTGCAAAAACTAAAAGTTTTCCTGATGCTTCCTCTTCTCCATTGAAGACTTCTGTCTAATATCTATTGAAGAATGTTGCGGTATGCTGATTTATTCTGATTATATTCTAGTGTATTTGAAAATAATATTGACTACAAACGGTCGTTAAAGTGTGTGCATGATTTTTTTATGAATAGAGATAAATAATATTAATCATACTTGAGAGTCCAGTGTATTTAAAAAAAAGCCATAACTGTCACTGAAATAAGAACATATAAACTTACGTGTTGTGGGCTCGGGAGTGTCCCAACTGCAATCGCAGCGGGGGAGATGTCCAGCCCCACACAGAGTCAATCTAAACACGCAAAATATACGCTTGTTTTAAATTTATTTAACATAATTTAGACACACCTTTTCAATGTTGTATCTACTGCATAGAATAATTAAAAATAAAAAGTATAAGGACACAGACAAGCTTAAATTATTAAAAATAAGAAAAATTTACCAAAACAACTCATTCTCATGTCGCCTGTGTATGTTTTAGATTGACCCTATAAAATACACAAAACTTCTACCTAGTGTATCTGCGAAACTCAATATATTTTTAAGTGTATGATTTGTATGAATTATTAATCAAGCTTCATAAAACACATGAAATGTTTTAATTGTAAACTTCATAAATATCCTCATATCGCTAGTCTGATATTGTGATACCGTGACTGATATTGCTCAATCATGAGTTGATAGCTATCGTATAAGAGTCAAAAAGGAATGCTTGCATGTCAATCAAAACAAGTAGCATTTTTTACATTTGGTGAAGAACATAAATTTTCTGGCGAAATCTAATATCTGAATGATCAAAATTAACACTTATACAGAAAAACAATTAATTTATATTATGAAAACGGCAAATGTTGGCACAAAACATGACAAGTAACATTAATAAGTCTAGGCGGAACCTCGTTCGACATTTAAACGTGGATTATATCGAAGTTATGCTCACTTACCTTTGATATTGATGCAACGGAACGATGAAATACATATAAGTTTAATGTTAGAAATAGACGCAGGGTCTTTAATTAGACGTTTATTTAATATAAGCTGAATATTACACTAGAAACTAAAAATACTGCCGTCACAAATCTCAGATGTTTTATGTTTACCATTTTACCCCGTTAGACGACTGTCAGAAAAATTGTGACTTTATTGATATGGCAAACAAAATTGTTTAGGGTAGGTACCTAAGTTGTTAGTACTTTTCATTTGTCCTTGCTTTCTTTTAAATTGCTATAACTTTTATTCTTGTGTATTTTATGTTATTCATGTTATGTAACATATTTTATAAATGAAAAAAAATGGTACCAAATGTAACAAACTAGAAAACTCACGATCTACTCATGATCTACTGCATTTACACGGAGTTTTCCTGTTTACTGCTGTGTATAGGTCTTTTCATATAAGCTTGCAATTGAGTTAGTGTTGAAGGGGCGTATTTGTAAACTCAACACAACGAAACACTAACTTAATTGCAAGCATATACGAAAAGACCTAAACGCAATTAATTAGCCAGTAGACTCTTTTATCGATGAACCAGCCTCATAGCCTCCTTCTATTTTGGTTAGTGGCTAGTTAGTGCGCTCGTCACCTTATCTAATAAAATCATAATAGTTTACACTTATAGAACATTTCACATAGAGAACTAAAACGTGCAGTGCCTAGGCAAATTCATGTTTGTCTACGAATGCTAAAATTTACAATGCTCTCATCAGTTTTTTTTGGAACCATTGTTAAGACAAATACCAAATTGTTGGAAAAGTATTAAAAAATACTTCATGTACCATAGTTGGAATTTAGATCAATGTATGCTTTTATTTAACCGATAGATTGAGGTATTTTACGTGAGTTTGCATGATTCCAGATTATTTAATACATTCAAAATCGTCTGTCATTTGATATATTATGCAATAAATGAATACTACGTAAATAGTACCCAAAAAGATTATTATCGTTAATTTCTTACCAATAATGATAAATTATAATTTAGGTAATACGGGAACCGTGCCATTCATTGTAATCATAAATTTCAATGTTTATGATAGTGGAAAGTAAAATAAGTAACACTCTGTTATTATAACTGAGTGTAGGTTTAAACCAAAAACTTTCCGACTCCATAATCCAAAAACGCAAAATAAAGTGAAGTGAATATTGCAAACACACTTTTTCTGTCGATTCACCAATTAGTTGAAAAATATTTAATTAAGTGAGCCAAGCAACCAATTGATTACCTATTAGTATAAATCTTGTCTGAGAGACAAGCAAAAATAATTTTATAAAAGTGATGTGACATAAATGTCTTGTGCCATTAATTTAATTAAATAAAGAATATTTATTCTTTGAACATAATGAATTAATAAATGCGGCCCTCGTAGTTCAGTGGGTGTGACACTGGCTTCGGACACAGAGAGTTCCGGGTTCGATTCCCGGTGAGGTCACAATTAAACCATGTGATTTACTCAAGCCTTAAATTTTCCGAATTTTTATGTATAATATAGACCATCATCAACTTTTATAAATACTCAACAGAATGACCACCCTGTAATTCTCATCAGTCCTCCGTCAATTATTACTGTATCCTTTCCGATAATTTTTTCCAATAGTATATCTATTGTTTAAAGCAAAAGAAAAAAATCTAAAATTTTCTACTTGTTATGTTGCTTTATTAAGTTGCTGAAAATACGCCATTGCAACTTCAAAACATTAAATTTTAGATCTTTGATTGCACCTTAAATTCTAAAGAACTAAGAATCTAAAATACTGCATTTACAGAAATGAAAAAATTGTGCGCATGCGCCTTTTCCTTATAAATCCGTTGGTAATAATAACTATGTGTACGAGTAAACATATTTTTTGTTAACTCGCGTATCCCAATTATAATAATTTCGTTGCCTGTAAGTAAATTGTTTTTACGTTAAAATTTTAACGATTTTTTTTCACTTCTTTCTTCATAGTTATTTTTTTTCTTTCTTTTCTTATTTTCTTTTCTACATAAATAAATAAATACTAATTCCATAGCAACCAACATGTAAAAGAACCGTCATTTTTGACGGGTTACAGCTGGTTGAATATACTTGTAATTTCTAAAAAATATTTTTACTCTATGTAAGTATATTGTTTTCATTGAAGTGATATTTATTGTTTTTGTTTTCTTCTTTAATTTATTATTGTGCCTATTGCATTAAATTACAATTTCGAATTTTAATTTCATTAAACCTATCTTTATAATGTTCTTGTTTATGTTTTTAAATAATTAATGTTAACCCTTAACTACCTAGCATATATTTTTGTTACACAACCACTTGTCATACGTCTGTGGGACTCCCGAATTAATTAATTCACAATGGTAAAATTTAGTAAAGAATGGTTCTGTTTTTAATTAAAATTCTATTGAGGAACATATTAAACTCTTAATTAGAAAAGAAGACACATGAAAATCAGCTTTTTTTTTTCTTTTAATCATAAATAATTGTCAATACCTCTTATTTCAGGCTTACAAACTAACACATTTGAAAAGTGAGATCCACAAAAATTATCGTGTAGAATAGGAACTTCTTACAACTTTTTTTTTAGTGTTGAATAATTAACAAACGTAGAAAAAAATTAAAATTCTCCATAAAATCACAATTTAAATAAAATTACAGGCTCTAAATTTATAGTTTTTCACGTCAGCGAAAACACAGCTTGTTTGAGCATTCAAGGCAAATTGGTGCTTAACATTCGAAACACATGTATTGTGTATTGCGTTTCTTCGTGTATTTGCAAGTTGAACAGTTTTTACGAACCGCCAACCTTTCTTCAGCACTACTGCTACATGGAACTGCTGATGAAGTGGTCACGTTTCTGTGGAGGATACGTTGAATTTCACACGTCGCAATTTCACATTGCATTTGTCATTAAAAAATGCTCACTCTGATATGCTGGTTTTTTATCTTCTCTTCCCTGCACTATATTATGCTGCAAAGTTCTCAATCGTAAAAACGGTGAGGCAGATGACCAACGAAAGTAATTTCTTTCAAAATATTTCTTCTTCCACGGTCTCCATCGAATTTCAGATCATCATCTTCAGATGAAAACTCTTCGTTTCCACGTAAAATTGAAAACAAATGATGTTGAGATGGAGAATTTTCTTTAACACCTAGTACAGTTGGCTCTTCGTATACGGAATCAGATGCACAACTTTCTTCCAATGCATGATCTAGCCCAACATGATTTTGACAGATCTTGTTCCAAACACCGCTCGATATTATTGTTACTAAGAGCCATTTTAAAGGAAAACCATAAAAAACACGATTAAAAAAAATTACGTAACCACCTACCGTAGGTCTCTTAGACCCCCTGCGATAGTTTTTTACTCACTTGAAGCAAACGCACGCACGTACGAGCGCTTGCGCGACACTTAGGGGCACGGCGAAAAGGTACAGGAACTAACAAGTTAGTACGAAACTTAGGCACAAAAATATTCACGATTATCAATTCGACGGGGTCTGTGAGACGTATGGTAGGTGGTTAAGGGTTAACATTCGTCTATTGTTTATCCATTTTGCACAAAATTTTAAAGTAAAAGACTTTAAAACCCTACATATATAGGTATATATGTAAAATAAAAAAGAATATTTATTTATTATTTTCAATCGGTTGACAAATCAAACGAAAAAAAATAGTGATAATTTTAGTTTTCTAACTAAATTATACGTAAAATAAAACACATTCATTGTATATATAATTAATTTAAGTCAATACTTATAATAATAATTCAATAATCTTGAATAGTAATAATAGCGACATTTCGGCGATCTCTGAAACACAATAGACGTAAAACCTGGTCAGCGGACGGTGACACAGACGGTGACGAACTAAATAAAGGCCAATGTGTGATCACCATCGGCCGAGTGACGCCATGATTCCTTTGATGTGCGTTTGAAAAACCGACAAAAAGCCAGCCAAGCCAAAACCCCCTAGCACATTGAGCCAACCTCGGCCAATATGTACAGGGCCCTTAATGTGTAGCACGGGCAATAAGAAGTTGTATGTATGTATTTCTCATTTCTTTCAATTTCTATGCTCACTTTCATCTATGGACATATTTTGACAAGTCAACAGTCCGGGGAAATGTCAAAAATTTTGTACGAAAATAAATACGATTTGTCTAATGAAGATGGGATTCGACAAGCTTGTGAGGAAATTGAAAAAGAAGAGGTACGAATAGTCATGTAAATCAATTGAGAAATAATTTTAATTAAGAACTCTTTTTCTAAACTTGTTTTTGTTTCAGGAGGAAGTTAATGCCGCTCTTGAAGCATTAATTCAAAGACAGTGCCATTTAGGTGGTAAATTGAGG
Source organism: Agrypnia vestita (assembly GCA_016648135.1). Classification (NCBI taxonomy): domain Eukaryota; kingdom Metazoa; phylum Arthropoda; class Insecta; order Trichoptera; family Phryganeidae; genus Agrypnia; species Agrypnia vestita. The sequence continues at coordinate 47,242 of JADDOH010008107.1, read as the reverse complement.
TCCATAAGTCAGGCTTTACCTAATTTACAAAATCTCAAAGGTGATGCTTCCCATCTATCCGAAAGAATTGCTTTTACCTCTAACCTAGCCGAAAATGTCAGTGCTAAAGTTCGACAACTTGATGAAGCCAGGGTAAGTTCAATATACATTTTGATTATAGGGAAATTTCCCACGTAAATTCTCATTGAAATATTTGTTTATTATTTGTTTATAAATTATGCAGAACATCAACAATTTGATGATAATATGTAAATAATAATGTTGTCATCTAATATCATTAAAATTTTTACCTCTTACGTGAATCGCTATTTGAAAATTCTTAATTAAAAGGCTCTCCGAACTGGTGCGCTATACAATATGTAATGACCTGTTGGAATCTGTTCATTAGCAGAAACAGAGGTTTATAGAGAAGTCTGGAATTGCAATAAATTTTTGAAGAATAATATAGATTTAGAAGTATTTACATGCGATGCAATATTGCTATATACATATTTCTGTATAAAAATGTAAAGTATCACTAGTTGGTACTACACTAATTTCAGTTAAATTTTAATAATTTTAAAAGTTAAATTTCACGCCACCACCAAATTTGAAAGAAATGACCATGAAAAGTTCAGGCTTATTATCAACTACAGCAATATTGCACCCAATAAGTCCATTTCATGAATGTGTAAGATGTGTGAAATGATTGACAAAAATGGTTGCGACATATTTTTTAATTCTTTAATAAATGGTCTACGTAATAAATATTTTTTAGATGACATATGTAAGTATTATATATATATTGTATTTATTTATTTATTAAAACTTTCAGGATAACATTAAAATGGATGGAAAACAAACTAAATATCGAGTTATATAACAATTAATTCGAACCCTGATAAGTTGAAATTCGCCATAATTAGAAATTCTTCAAACACACTTCAAACAAAAATGTTAAATTCAAAGTAGATTAATCCAGATAATTCGTAATTCAAATTAATTTTTAGCCCCTTGCGCCATAAATCAATTCATTTAAGTTTGCATAATTCAAAATTTTTCTGAAATTTGACAAAATAGAAAAAATATTTCAATTTTTTTTGGAGGTAAGAACAACATATATGTAGCCAATTATTGTATCAGGTTTAGAAATGTTGTGATCTTAGTATGAGCATAATAAATATTGCTTTTTCGAAATGATTTCATGGAGTATGTAAAAATACAGATATGTTTCAAAAAATTAATGGCTTTTTTCATGACTTTTACGATTTTTGGCAAATTTCGAAATCGCATTTTTGTTTTTTTTTGTACCTTGAATATCAAATTAACAATGTTAAAAATGTTTTTTTGGGTTCCTTGAATTTCGAATTAACAAGGTTGTACTGTAGTAGTAAATAAATCAAATATTGTTTCTGTAGTACAAAGTTTAAACAAAAATTATATTTTAAATACAAATGTTGCACCACAAAGTAATTGCCAAATCGTTCAATGATATTAGAGGTAACATAGTTTATGTATTCTGTCCATATCATGGTCATCATAAATAAATTCTACAATTGAACGCCAAATCCATCAATAATATAATTTCATGGTAACATTTTATTTTTATGTGTGTAGTAATTTTTTTTTTTTTTTTAAATTAACACACTGTTTGACACGATAACTAAAATGTATACGTTTTTTATTTTTTCACATATATGTTTACAATAATAATACCAAAGTGACTGCCTTGCATATTTAAAACACGATGTTGTACCTTATCTAGTATCCACTTGTTCGTAAATGTAATGTAATTTTAAATATGTATTACACATTCAAATGTTTTGCAGAGTCGAGTTTCGGAATGTCAACAGCGAGTTCACGATCTTATTGATTTACAACTTTGCAGCGAGGGAGTGCAGACAGCGTTAAAAAATGAAGACTATGAAAAAGGTAGAGATCGGTAACTATTTTGGGAGCTTCTGAAATAAATTTTTCTAATTACCCCACATGATTCTTTGAATTGCTCTAAGATTTAATTACTGCATTGAAATTATAATAAAAATCTTATACATTTTTACAAAGTTAGACAAATAAAAATACTAATAACAAGATCAATCAAATAAAAACAACACAATCTTATACATTTATTTATATATACTACATTTATAGGTTATATAGAGTAGCTTGTTGGCCTTAAAACTCAAGAGATTGTTTAGAGATCTAGCATTCAAGCCTCATTGCAGACCAGCAAGACATTCCTACTTTTCATAGCACCGGCATTTAGCTTAGTTTGAAAATAGTAGGAATATTAATGTGACATGTAATTTTGTGTACGCATCTATATTCATTTAAAAAATAAATAATAATCGAATTTACTTTTGCCTATCTTTTCTCTTTGATAAATCTAAACAAAATATTGCATGGATATTCTTTAGGACTCTGTGCAAAATATACACCCTCCCCTTAATCACTCCACCCCTCTCCCCCGGATATAAATGCATATGTTAAGGTAGTGTTTTATTTTGCTCCCAAAATCCTTATCAGCAATGCTGCAAGGTTAATTTCTGCATACACTGTCAAATGATGTAAACTAAATTGTTAGCAAAAAATAAAATTATTATTATCAGTGAATGCCATCCTTTTCAAATTGTACTCAATTGCATTCTAGGACCCTGAGGATCAGGAATATACTATTTCCACCCCCCGGACATCTCACCCTTTCCTATTCACCCCACTCTCCATCCTCTAATCAATTCCTTAAATTCTAAGCAATGCCATGCACAGACTGCCAAATAATATATATACATATTTTTTTTTTATAAGGTTGAATTTTTATTTAACTTTATATTTTTATCTTTATTAAATACAATTTTTTGTAAAATAATAGCTTCTATTAAATTTTTTATGGTATTTAAGAAATAAATTGTGTTTGTTATTTTATATTCTTTAAAATTCATAATTATATTGTGAATTAGGAAAAAAGGCACACACAAATAGGATTCCCTTTTGTCAGTCAGTTTTGGTGAAATTCAACTTTTAAGCTCAAAATATTTCTTAATTAATTAAATGTGTTTTATATCCACAATCATTAGTCCAGATATACAGCACTCACTTGTGAGAATAAGTTATAAGAAATATTCATTCTTGTGTTCATAAGACTGTCAGCTTGACAATTTTTATGTATTTTTTATGTATTTTGAGATAGAATTTTCTATTTTAAGGTGCTGCACATGTTCATCGTTTCCTTTCCATGGACCCACTCATATTGAGACAAACAGCCGCCGATGTGTCAGATACTTCTGACAGCGAAGGACCCAAAAATGAGCACAAGTCGGTCAGCAGCAGCGCAGTCAATCAGTCATGTCTGACACTTCACAATGCAGCAGATAAACTTCGAACTGCTGTTACAAACAGGTTAGCACAGCTTTTTTTAGGTGATTAGCATAATAGCATTAACATTCTATCACTATAAACTCACTCTTCACCTCTCTTAACTCTCCTTTGTCTCTAAATAAATTTGAGAGTTGCGATGTTGGTATACTAATTAATATACTGTGTCGTTTGTAAGGTGTAATTTTTCATATATATAAAATTTATTTATTGTGATATCCTTCCTTTTGCTCAGAAGGATCTGTTCTCCTTCCCGAATGTTCTTAGTTTTATTGTTCCGCACAAATTACGTCAGTATATTGTATAAACAGCGGTTCTGAATTAGCTCTCCGAGTCTGTGCTTCATAATAAAAACTGTGCGCCTGCACATTGCGTCCTTTTTATCACTTTTTCTCACTCTATCTCCTGTTTCTTTCATGCGCTCAGACAAACGTTCATCCTGATACTTACATTTATGATACTTATTTTTTTTGACCAAGCATTTCAATTTAACTCAGGTTCAATGAAGCTGTCAAAAAAGAGGACTTGGCTTCAGTTGAGAGATTTTTCAAGATATTTCCTCTTTTGGGAATGCATGATGAAGGTCTACAGAGATTTGCCGTCTATCTTTGTTCAAAGGTTGGTCATGCAAATCAAATTTTACAATAATTATACAAGCCAAATTTTATTGCAATTTGTTAACATTTTTTTTTTTCTTTTCAGATTCAAGAAACGTCACAAAAGTCATTGCACAATGCGTTAGATACAAATTCTACTGACAAAAGAGCTAGTGTTATTTTTGCTGATACATTAACTTCACTGTTTGAATCTATCGCCAGAACTGTTGAAGTACAAACGCCACTCATTGAGACATACTACGGACCGGGTAGACTTCTGCCAGCCATCTCTGTCTTACAGAAGGAATGTGACAGGCAAGCAAGTAGAATTATGGTGGAATTCACAAAACACAGGCAGTTGAATAAAATGACATATCAAATTAACGATTATAATAAAACTGGTGGATCTGGTTCATCAAGTTCAACAAAGGAGAGACTTGATCCAAAGGCTTTAGATGTATTGATTGGTGAAGTTTCTGTAATGCATTCCAGAATAGAATTATTTTTTAAATTCTTAAAACGAAGAGTCACTGTAAGTATTCAAACACAAAATCCATGATTTTTATTTTATATTTTTATTTTATTTACTATGTGAGGGGTATAAAAGCAAAGGCAGCAATATCCCACTGAGATAAATACAATGAAACCTGTCACCACTCAAGGAAATTTCTCGGGAATCTATGAAACCTACGTCCCTTTGAAATAAGTTTTTAAAAACAATTGCCACCTCAGTTTTCCTTTTATATTTATGTGTAGTACAAATAAATGTTTAAATTTTAACTATGGATATTGCTGTGCTTGCTACCAAATAGTGGACATTGCTGCTTTTGCTATTTACATAATTGGATATTGCTGTCTTTGCTACGATGTTTCAGTCTAAAATTAACATCAACACTCACTTTAGTATGAAGCGGCCATTTTGTCATGTCACGTGACACATCCTTGGGAGTTAATTGGTTGAAGTGAATATTGCTGCCTTTGCTATTAATAATAATTTGGAAACACGACTTTCGAAGGGATAGAATAGAGCTATATATAATACCTATAAAATCTTGAATTCAGTACATTCTAAATTACTAATTCTCGGTGACTGCATTGAAAACATTTTTTTACATTTTTTTGATATTGCTGCTTTTTCTTTTTTACCCCTCGTATGATATTATATAACTAGTGCTAGAGATAGAGAGGAACATTGAGATACGAAAATAGATGTGAATTCTGATATGTTTAATGTTATGGTTTGATTAAAAATTACGTGTGTACATGCTGTACACACATACTATCAGACATATTGTCTTCTGAACTACTGGAATATTGTAGAAATATTCATAAGTTTTTTAGATGATCATCAAAGTATAATATTATATGCAGTTATTATCAAATTCAGTATGTACTAAATGAATTTGAGTGACAGTTCTCAATTTCAGTGCCTCTATAGTTTTGTTGTGTTGGTTCTTAATATATATATATTTTTTTGGGAAATGTCTGATGAGGAAATATAGCAGCTCATATAATGTTATATGTTAATAGTTATGAATGTTGAAGATTCCAATTATAGAAATAATTTTCCGCGTATTTTATGACTTGACTTTTTTATCAGACAAATGGTAAATGACTAAGGGCCGGCTGTATCACCGTGGATTATATTATAGCTACTTAGTTATAAGGGTTAGTTACATATAGCCATAAAAAAAAGATTTTTACAAAATTGGATTGTTTGATTGGTGGAAATCACAAAAATCAATGGTTTACATTAAAGATTAATATTATCAAAGTTGATAAAACCGGTAGAGCGTATTGAAGTGACATATATTTACATTTTAATAAGAATATAAATAGTTTTCCACTTGGAAATATAATTTTATAAATACAGTAAAACCCCATTAATTCGAAATTCGCCATAATTCAAAATTTTTAAAACCCACAGGTCCCAAAATGTTAATTTCATAGTAGATTAACCCAGATAATTTAACCCTTTTCGCCATAAATCAATACATTTTAGGTCACATAATTCGAATTTTTTTTGAAATTTGATAAAATTGAAAAATTATTTCGATTTTTTCGCAAGTGAGAACAAGAAGTATGCCAATATCGGATACTTTATTACTATAAATGTTGCAATCTTTGTATTAGCATAATAAATATTGTGTTTTCGAAATGATTTCTTGAAATACGCAAAAATGCAGACATTTTTCATAAAATTAATGACTTTTTTCGCGAGTTTTACGATTTTTGGCAAATTTCGAAATCACATTGCGTTTTTTTTTGTATCATGAATTTCAAATTATTATAATGTTTCTTTTGGGCCCCTTGAATTTAGAATTAACGAGGTTCTACTGTATGTCCTGTTTTTGTTTAGATCTGTTCTGGATGGATCTTGTCTGGATGTCCAAGGCCCGGTTGTTTCAAGTTGGATCAAAGTAAGCGTTCCTTTAAAGCATAGATTTTTGCGTTCTCCACCAATCAGACGATCCGTTTTCATAAATATCTATGCTTTAAACGAAAGCTTACTTTAATCCAACTTGAAACAACTGGCCCTTATCTGTACAAATAAGATAACTTAATTATGTTTGTTTTTGTTTAGTGTAATGTTGAAAGATATTTGCATATAAGTTATGATTTTTGAAGATTCCAATTTTAGAAATATTTTTCCTCATATTTATTACTTATTTTTTTATCAGACTAGTGGTAAGATAATTACCTAGTAATTAAGTGGTCTGAGTTTAAATAGGCAGTGTATTGAAGTGACATATATTTACATGCTAATAATTATGTTAGACAGTAAATATTTTTCCATTTGGAATATGTATTTTTATCAGAACACATGGAACTGAATATGTTAATATTTTAAAAATTTGCTAATATTTAAAATGTGAAATGTACCACAGTAATTTATTTTATAGAAATTATTATTTTTCAGAGCGATATTGAGGTAGGTGTAAGTGATGCTGAAAAGAAAGCTTCACTGCAGAATGAACTGTCAACATTGATAACCAAATCAGCACTGAGCAGAACTGGCCAAGACCTGTTAGGCCACTATCTCCTTTTGGAAGGGTAATATTTATATCTATCAATCACAGTAAAACCCCGTTAATTCTTACCCCGATAATTCGAAATTTTTAAAACTTGCAAGTCCCAAAATGTGAATTTCATAGTAAATTAACCACGGTAATTTGAAAACCCCGGTAATTCGTAATTCGAAATATTTTTTAGCCCCTTGCGCCATAAATCTATACACTTTAGTTCGCGTAATTCGATTTTTTTTTGAAATTGGACGAAATTGAAAAAATATTTCGATTTTTTTCACAAGTGAGGACAACAAATATGTTAATATCGGGTACTTTGAAATGTCGCGATCTTTGTTTTAGCGTAATAAACATTGCGTTTTCGAAATGATTTCTTGAAATATGAAAAACCGACGTTTTTCACAAAATTAATGGCTTTTTCGTGAATTTTACGATTCTTGGCGTATTTCGCAATCAATTCTCGGTACCTTATAGAATGCCCCTTTTCTACACATATTGTGACGCGATCCCTAAAATTGTGGAATCCTGTGTATGCTTTCTTCAGTTGGCTGCCTTGATATGCGCGGATAGTTTAGTTTGCGGCGGGCGGCGTTTGCGCTAATTCTCATACCTAAACGCGTTTTAAATTGTTTTTCATGTTTTTAAATTTGTCTTTAGTTCGATTTTTTCCCTAATAACTGTGTTTGTGTTATTAAAATTTTTAATTTTCTTTGTAAGATGTTATTAATGACTTATCTCATTGTTTCACGTATTTATTGTTGGTTTGAGCCGGAAAAAGGCGGAATCAAAAATTGAACTCGTGTGAAAATTGAAGAAGCGTTCCATAAATTCATGTATAACAAAACATTTTTGAATATGGTCACCATCCAGACGTGACGGAAATGGAAAAAAGATTTTTTCGCCAGTGAAAACACCAAATATCTCAAAATGTCGCGATCTTTGCATTAACATAATAAATATTGCGTTTTCAAAGTGATTTCTTTAAATATAAGCATAAATTTAACAAAATTAACGGGTTTTTCGAGAGTTTTATATTTTTGGCAAATCTCACGGTCGCACCGCGATTTTTTTTGTACCTAACATTTCGAATTAACGGGGGCCCCTATAATTCGAAATTTATTTTTCGGGTCCCTTGAATTTCGAATTAACGAGGTTTTACTGCATTATGATATTGCCAGTAAGAAAAAATAGCAGTAATAATAAGTAGCATTTCTTTACATTAAATGGATTTAACGAATTACATTTCTTAAATGTATATTAATTTTACTATTGGAATGTATATTGACCATCTATTATTTGAAGTTGATATTAACTATTCATAAAAATATTGCTTTTATGCGTACAAGTAAAGAGGGTATAATCTGCATTCAACATCACATTTAGGTTGATATTTTATACTGAAATTTTTCTCCACATGCCATCTTTTTCAAGAGACTCGGTTGTATTTAGAAAATAGAAATATTACTATTTCTGTATCTTAACAGTTATTGTATAACATTGTAATGTCGTCAGTGTTGACGTTTTAAGTTTGAAATTATTAAATTCAATCAATTAGAAAGCTTAGTTGTTACTAACGGAAATTATTAACCAGCCCTGAAAAAGGCTTTCCCGCATATTTGTATTTAACCTTTGTAAAGAGGCTACTTTGGCACGGTACCTAAGTCGCCATTGGGTTATTATTGTTTAAGATATGAATATGTGGACGGGGTAAAATTGTACCCGCACCGTGTAAATACTCACTCAAGCCAGGCCACAAGGTATTCTGATAAGAAATAAATGTGAAAGTAGAAAACAGCGTAATCATTTCTGTTTCTACCTCCAGACCATCATCACTTCTTTTACTCGACAATCCTGCAGTTATCGTCGATCCACACCTCAAGAAAAATAGTCTTTGTTCCTGTACGAAACACTTAGTTATTCACAATTTGTGAATAACTTAACCTTTGTTTACGTTTTAGAGCTTTCTGATTGATTGAATTCATTAATTTCAAACCTATCAAACTTAAAACATTGACAGCATTACAATGTTATGCAATAACTATCAAGACACAGAAAAAGCAATATTGATATTTTTATAATACAGCCGTATCTTTGTTATACCTAGTACCCAAGAAAAATGGAATTAAATGGAATATTGAAAATGGAAAACGAACTTGATTGAAAAACAAGAAAATTGGATACTAAATAAGATAATACTGTCATATGTTTTTGGTTCTTACTCCGTTTACACAATGAACATAATTAAGGTTCACATTATGGTCACAATATAAAATAGATGCTAAAAATAAATTGTTTGAGTTGACATAAGATTTGCATAACATTGACGAAAAAGACTTGAGTATGCAAATCTGATGGCTTGGAATAGATTATGTTTGGAGGTTAGGAATGTGTTTATGATTTTCGAATACCGTTTTTAGTTTATATGTAAGTCTTTTGTAAAGCGCTTTTGAGACTTGTTTACATATAATTATTATCTTCACTGTTATTTGAATTAGTTTTTTTATATGATAATTTGTATTAGTTGATGTTTATCTTCTATGTTTTAGGTATTTTATGGAAGAGAGTGTTCAAAAAGCTATTCAGATAGATGCTTTAGAAGAGGGACAGTTGACTACTAGTTTGATTGATGACGTTTTCTTCATTATAAGGAAATGTATCAGGTATTCTATAAAGTTATTGTTTACAATATTGTATTTTTTTAAAATATTAATGTTCTTCTTTCTCACTTACTATCTCTGAAATGAAAATATTTTTACTATATTTCTGAAATGATTAGTATATTTCATGTAAGTGCAATATCTTATCTTTGGTTCTTACCCTTTTGTCTTTACTTGTCTTAACCCGCTATTTGACTGTGGTAAATCTAAATTTCATTACTAAATTATTAACTGAAAATAGTACTATATATAATAGTACTATATATATAGTACTATATAAAATAATAATTCCAAGTACATACTTATTTATCACAGTCATTAATTTTTGATATGCCACATATTAAATATACAGAATAGCCCAGTTTTGTATCTAATACTTCCTTATCTATGGAAAGATTTGATAGTGATTGCACTTTAATTTTTTTCCTTTAAATTACTTTACAACAGACAACTTGCCTTATGTTATCTGACAATTGCATCTTAGGACAGTGAAGAACTAGTTCTGAAAGACTATAAAGAAAAACCTCTTTCCATTTAAGAAAGACAATCAAATTAGTATGTGTAAACCATGCGTACGGCGCACATTGTTTCGTTGTGTTAGCGTTTATGGGTATAAACAATACAACGAAACAATGTACCTCGTACGCACGGCTTACACATACGAATTCGATGGTCTTTCTTAAATGGAAATATGATTGCAAAATATTGGTTTTTGGGTCACTGTAACTGTGCAGTGTTATATTTATCGTACCGCTCTGATTTTGCTATCAATCAATTGTCATGTCTTCACTATGTACATATTTATATTGAACTCCTCATAGTTGTTTTTGTCCTACCAATGTTTTTGTCCTACCAATTTTTATTAAGCAAACAATTGTATGGCTCTTGTTTAAGTTATTTCTTAATGAAATAAATAATGGAGATGATATTATTATTTATAGATAAATTACTATTTTTGTTATTTCAGGCGAGCTTCATCCACAGGCAGTTTGGACGGTGTATGCGCTGTTGTCAACATGTCTAGTGGTGTCCTTGAAGGTTCAGTGTGTGGGGCTCTCCGTAGAGCGCTTCGCCAGGGCTATCCGTGCGGATACCTGGACCTGGCCCAGGCCTACTCTGCCATACACACCACCATACAGCAGGGGAGACTACAACCCTCTGACACAGAAGCGCAGAAAGCTATGTTCTTGGTAATTCATCTTAAAATACTTCATATTTCTTCATGATTATGTATTTGAAAAAATATTTAAATAAATTTTGTAATGAGGAAAAAAATATCTTTCTTCTTGCTTTATACAGGTTGTCTCGTAGGTAGTACAGTAACTATATCATTACAGTAACTTATAACGATTATGAAAAATTTGTTTGTTTTAATACAAGTTTTAATAAAATTATAAAAACCTTGCAAAAATTGAACGTAGAATTTTTTTACAAGGTCTTCATCATTTTATTTGAGTTGTATTGAAGCGTTTAAATTTTTTGTAATCTTTATAATTTACTATAATGATAGTTCACTTTTGCAACTTTTTGCAAAAAATAAGTCAGAAATATTGAAAAAAAATGCAATCTTTGGTATTGCATACCTCTATTGATATTGGGTCACAGTTCAAAAAGTTCAAACTAAATACTCTTTATAAATATAATTAATGTTTTAGTAAATAAGTTGTTCTTTATTACAAAAATACATTTTTCCTTGAAGAGACTCAGTTTGGAGCTAAATTTAAAAAAAAACTAACGTCATTTGTAAAAAATATGTTTTCTTTACTAAGGGATTCAATTATGCAAGAATAAATACTTTACTCCATTAAGGATGGTAACTTTGCTATAGAAACTCAATTCAAGTCGCCGATTGAAACGGTTTACTTCAACTCTCTACAATTTTATACTCTGTGATTTATCTCAATTTTAACAGTTCGATAGCGAAATATGTATTTGCTTTTGAACCTCAATAAATTAAAATAGCAAAACTCGCTCCTCCATGCACATTTTCATTGATAGAAACTCACTTGCTTAGAGGTTATCCATGTATCATTTTTACTAATCATTATGTATGCGAATATATTTTTACTGGCATTGCCATCATAAATTATAATAAAATGTGAAATTTATTCCATATTGTTTTGCATTGCAAATATAGGGAGTCCCTACATTTGTTGTCAAACTTTAACCAAAATCATTGTGCCATAGGCCAAAAGGGTGATTGTTGCACTAATCCACTTTATTGAATATGCATAACATTATGCAGCCTAAACAATGCTTCATTTGCTCTCCCACCCATACTAATATACTGCTCCAACATGCTTTGTTGTTTCAATTTATGATTTAATGCGTTTAAAATCTGTAATCAGGGGTGTATGTGTTATATTCTCTGTAATTCTCTTCTTTACAGGCACATTTGAATAACAGTGACATCAGCGTTGAGTATATAGAAACTCTTTGTCAATCTATGCTGAGTGAAATCATCCAACAACATGCTTCTATGACTGAGAGCGAGAGAGGAAAATTAGAAAGTTGTCTTTCAGGTATAAATGTATTTTATTTAAAAAAAATGTTGATCATTCTCTATTTTTTCCATTTCTTGTCCGGTTGTTCTTGATTCATGGCTTCGGGGATAGAGGTAGAATCTTGCCGATCTCCCCTGGGAGAGGTTGAATAATTTTATTCCCAGCCATGAGGAGAAAACTAATAAGTCCAGAGCTGGGTTTGATTGTGGAAATAAAATACATCAAACTTTTATCGATGAATTATATTTTTATTTATTGATTTCTAAAAAAGATTATAAGAGGGTAATAAATTTATAACATTTAGAAATAAATATTATTTTTCTGGGTTGGTGTAACCCCTTAGGTAGTGTTCTTTCAAATGATAATCATTTTAAAATTATTATTACCTTAGTAACAATCCTAATGTTTGCCATTGTATAAGCTCCATAAAAAAATGTCTCATTACTAATATGTATAATATTGTTGTAATATTTCAGGTTTATCAGGTGTAACTGTGAATCTAAAGAGTGTGACTGAATATGGTCTGCAATTGTTAAGGTCAAGTGCTGTCAAACCTCGACTCAATCCATGGATCGATTCCTTCAATCAATATAACCATCACCCCAGTGAGGTAACATTATTTAAATTGATTCCATTATGATTGTTTCATTGATATGTATGTACATATTACACACCCAAAATTATTCTTTATCTTTTTAATTATAATATCTTCTTTTATAATTTTTTTAGAAATAATGCACAAAGGTCTTTGTTTCTAATAATCTAATTAAATTAGAGCATAACTTAATGAAGATATATAGTTAATTATTTACCCTTAGATTGGCTAATTTTATTTTTAAGAAAAATTATATACCATAGTTTTTTTTTAATAGAGATGCGAACATGGAATACATGTGTGTCACATCAATATTCTTTTCACATCAATACTGTTTTCATTAAGCTGTTAATTGCTGTCATCATGTGTTAACTGTAATATGATTGGCACGCCCACACTGTGCTAGGTGCGTTGGTCTACCTTTTCCGTTTTAACAAAACTTAAACACATAGAGCACTGTGGTTTTGAGTTGTTTCTGGACTTGGCACAACAAAATTTATCATTCTATCAATTTAAATTGATCCGTCAATTATATTGGTCATTTGGCTTGTTTTTGTGCAATGAATGGGTTAAAGATTTCGTAAGAAGTATGTAATAGCAAAAATAATTTGATTCTTTCTGGAAATAGATGATATTAAATTAATATTTTGTTACAATAACTTTACGAATAGAACGTTTATTTAAATACATACAAAGTTATGTACATACAAATATGTTTAATAATATAATATTCAATTTATTGACAATATGTATTCAAATGTTTTTACAGAATCTATCATTTCTTAAAAAATAATTAAATATTAGTAACGAAACACTGGCTGGAAAATAATTTGCTAACAGTCAATCTCAAAAAAACTAAGTATTTGACATTCAGCATAGATAAAAGAGGGCAGCCATCTAGCGATTTAAAATTTGACTATGCATGATTGCCAACACCAAAACTGTGGTTGTACCCCCTTGGAAAATGCAGATAGTGTGAAATACTTGGGAATCATAATGGACAGGCACCTAAACTGGAAACTTCACACTGAACTATTATCGGGAAAACTTCTAAAACTCATCCATCTATTTAAATCCATACGTAATATTTTTAATAAACAGCAACTCAAAACTATTTATTATGCTCTTGCCCAGTCATTTTTGAACTATGCGATTCCAAGTTGGGGAGGTACTTACAAAACCACATTAAAACCAGCTATAACGGCACAAAAAACCTTGCTCCGAGTCATTAATAAGAAACCAATTATATACTAATCAGACAGACTGTTCAGAGAATTTAATGTACTGGACGTTAGACAGCTATTCGTTAAGTCTACCCTCATCTTCTACATCAAAAACACAAACCACCTAACAGCAACCAGTAACTCGCATTCGCATAATACTAGACAAGCATTACGAAACCTTGACGAAATACCAAAAACCAAGACAAAACATGGACTGAAAAATTACTCATACATAGGGCCTAAAATATTTAACATATTTAAAACAGACTTCCCGAAAATCAGAATATACTCAATAAATAAAATAAAAGCTTTAGCAAACAACTGGCTTACCTCCAAAGATAGAACAGCAACTGAAAACTTACTGTAATTGCATAACAATGTCTATAAATAAAAATATATACCTATATAAATAAATAAATAAATTAAGGAAAATAAAAAATAATCTTAAACTAAACTTTCACCCTTTTTACATTAAACAATTATTCTACACATATTTACACTTGGACTTATGACTCACTCAACTTACCACTAACACTGCACTTGATACTTTGTAGATACATATTTCCTATCTTATGAAAATAAATATTACTGACGATTATAGATATTATAGAACACAATTATAATATTAAAAAAATATTATAATTGTGTTCTATAACGCCACTCTGGGACAGGCGTAGCCTAGTAGAGTGGCATAATCCACAAATTTAACAACAACAAAAAAATGTGTAATTTATCTTATATTGCTATTATTAAATTAGTATTAAGTACCTTTATTTGTAAACAAGGATTTTTTTGAAATAAATGAAAAATGAAATTTAATTTTCTGTAGTATGTTATGAAAGAGGCCAAACTTTAAATGTAATAAAAATTTGATGTCAAGTTACTTGTATTGAAAAATAATAATAATAATAAATGTTGAATCAATTATAAAATTAATTTGTTGTAGTTCAAATAAACGGGGTTTTACTGTAATCTTAATATCTAACCAAAATGTTTATGTTATAGATATTTTGCACATATTTAGATGATTATATATCCTTTGATTTTTATTTTAATTGATAAAGTTACACGGAGTAATCTGTATATTTTTTCCTTTTGAAGGACGATTTTGCTGCTTATGAGTCTGAAGAAAACTTTGCCCAGACATTGATAATGAATTTGGACGGTCTCTTAAGTCCATTTAAGGATACACTGACTCCGGCAAATTTTGATTCCCTCGTGACAACTGTCACTGTTGACTGTAATCAGAGGTGGGAAAAGCTGATACTGAAGTCTTCTTTCAACAGGGTATAAATTTTTATTTATTTGAGGAACATATTTAATCATGTTTACAAATGTAAAAATATAAATCCATTATGTTTATAAATATAAATACATATATGTATATTATTTTTATTCTTTCATATCGACGGCTCCTACTTTTTTTTTTGATTTTTTTGTGTATTTTATATATTTAATTATACTTTAATTCCAAGAAAGAATTTTTTTATAATAAAAAAACGTTATTTATTGCAAAATATTTTTTTTTCTTTCTTGGAATTAAAGATAAAATTAAATACATACGAAATGCACAAAAAACTCAAAATCGTGATATGTGGGTTATTATATTATAAATAGGAGCCGTCGATATGTAGGTATATATATAATATGTACTTGCGTGCATTACAAGTTTTTATCAGAACAATCGTGCGTGATTTTTTATTCTTTGCGCCTGTATAAAAATTCACATTACTTGACAACATGCAATAGCCGCTAATGTCTCTCAATGTTCTACCAATAATATGTAATGTTCTTATCCCTGGTATTGGAAATAGAATTTCACCAGGAAATTCACCGAATTAAGTTGAATGTATAATTTGTCGCAGACTGGTGGATATTTTTGGTGGAGAACATATATATATACATAATGATACCCTTGTTATGAATGTGCATAATAGACTTGAATTGTGATCATTAATTCTTTAATTCCAGCATTAAATTAATAGATTTTTTTTTTACTCATGAAAATTTACACTCTTTATATATGTATGTACAATGTTTAGGAAGGCCTAATTCAATTTTTCTGCCTACTGGCAGAGGACTGATTTCTTTTTTGTTGTTGATTCTTTTCAGTTGGGGGGTTTGATTGTGGAACGCGAGGTTCGCAGTGTGTGCTCCTATTTGGGTGGATTATCGTCCTTTTCAGCCCGCGACAGGTTCGGACGGTTGACTCAGGCAGCTGCGTTACTGGCAGTGGAGAGACCATCGGAGGCTGCTGAGTGGGCCGCTGGAGCCGCATGGAGACTGACCCCGCAGGAAGTCCGACAGATTCTTGCCCTCAGGTATGTGTGCCTAATCGATAATAAACTGGATTTTTAAATTTCTATTAGGATATTGTGCCATACCATTTTTATATTGCATATTGATAATTTTATGATCATCAATTTTTGATTAATATTTAAAAAAATGTGTTTTTGACTGATTTTTTCATTATTATTAGTTTTTATTATAAATGTGTTTGACAAAAACAAACAACATTAATTAGTGCAACCAATAATGTGAATATACAATGCAAGACTTTTTTGTACCTGGTTTCTCAATTATACAGACAGAGAGTATGTTGAGCTTTGCACAAGAACACAGTTCTTAAGTATGAAAAAATAATATAATGTTATTTTAATATGTGGTTGACAGTTACGTCTGATAAAAAATCAATTCGTAAAAAATTCTGAAAATCTTTTTTTGCATGTAAGTAAACGTGGAAAGACACCCTATTTTTCATCTTCAGTTTTATCTTCAGTTTCAGATAATCATATTAAATAATCAACAATAAATGACTACAATTATATTAAAATAAGCCAAGAATGGGTCACTTCAATTCAAGTTAATGCATTCATTATATATTTTTTTTTATATTTATATTGGTTCTTTAAAACTCTATAAAATTCTGTGAATGCGGCATCTCTCGTCAAACATGGAATAATATTGTCAACACAATAATAGCAATGTCGCAATTTCAATGCAGATATCTGCTTGAATCATGAAAAGGTATGTTTTTTGTTTTCTTTACAAAAAACATAACAAAATTGATGAAAACTCTATTTCCTCCCCAACACATTTCTTTACAAAATAAGCCAATTAAAATGAATGGTGCTGTATGGCTGCATTATGTGAAGAGCAAACAATGTGATGTAGGGCTCTGAGCAGCATTGATGCAAGCGTGCCTTGGGAGGCGCCGGTTCTGGGATCGAGTGCCACTCAGCACCCTGTTATTTTAGCGAGCCTTTGTTTGTACCTCTCGATTATGCACCCATTATGGAGGGCTTAGTTCTTTAGTTTACCGGTTGTTACATGGTTACTCCAGAATAATAATAATTTTTAAAATTAATATTTAAATTATTGCCTCAGCAACGCTATGATAAGATTATAATTTATTTATTTATTAAGAATCTATACAGGGTGTCTTATAGCCAGTAGCAAAAACTTTACAGGTGGATTCCTGTCTTGATAATGTTCAAGCAACCATGACCTAATATCAATAGTTACGGAGATATGCAATATCAATATTTGCATTTTTTTTTTCAATATTTCTGACTTTTTCGAAAAAAGTTGAACTATTATTACAGTAACGTATATTGATTATGAAAAATTCATTCGCTTAAATACAACTAAAAAAATAAATCTATGGTATTTTAACAGGTGACACACTAACTGTTATTTGAGATTGGTATGTTATTGCTTCGATGATTGGCAATTGATTTTTGCAATTCGACCGGCGAATATCAGTACTAGACAACAATTATATCTAAGTTATCAATTATTAATACAATCAGATACAAATCTCAAATAATTGTACCGAAAATAACCGGTGATAATAACGGCTTATCCATCACAAAAGTAAAATGATAAAAACCTTGTAAAAAATTCTATTTTAAATTTTTTCAAATTATTTATTTTTCTATTTTAAAAATGTAGGTACCTTCAGAAAATGTCTAATATTCAAATAATTCGTATTTTAAAGAAAAAATACGTTTCACTCCAATGAAAAAGAAAGCGATAGTTCATACAGAATCATTGTATGAAAGGATTAGAAACAAAAGTGCTAATATCTCATACAAGAAATTTAGACAAACGTTTTTATAACTGATTTGAAAGCCAGAGAGGAGGTTTTAAAATGAATATATTTTTGATAAAATTTGGCACTCTTTGCCAGATTAGCATATTTAAACAATTCGCCTTGTATTTTCATCATATGCATAGTAACGCTTTTGTTTCTAATCCCCTTATATAAGGTAATCCAGAAAATATTGAACCAATCGTTAGAATCGATTATCGAAAACTTCCTATCAAATCTGCCCCAGGCTTTGTTAGTGAAGTGGGCTGGCGATTGTCGCAGTTTAATATTTTGTATATATTTAAAATAGTTTTTTTTTAACTTAAATGCGGCATAATCCAAAATTATATGGTCTCATGATTCATACAACAGATCCGTCTGAAAATAAGTATTTCTCGATATAATTGAGTATCCTCATTGCAAAAATAAAGAGAATTGATGCTTAAATAATAAGTTGATATAACCGCGGTTAATTGTGCCGGTCCGATATCGCGATGTTCTCGGAATTATGCCCTTAAGTTCGAGGGCACACATGTGCCCGACCTTTTTTTCTGAACCGGCAAAAAAATATGTGCGTAAACAACACATTCCTGATTTTGCCGCGTTATTTAATAATCTGATTGTAGGCCGTAGAATAGGTTTGAATATGATTATTTTAGAATAAGATTTTTTTTAATGTAAATATCATTTTTATAGTTAAGTGTTAGATATAAATGTTAGATTAACGCAAGCAGTAAGATCGGGTATTATCCACGGTGGTATAATAATTATTCGCGCCAAAGTTTCGCCCGCCAAAAATTTCGAGCGTATCCGAACGAAGAGCAGGGTTGAGAGGGGGCGCGGGGAAAGGCTTCCTGCACAGGGAAGAGAGAGATATATCGGGTGCAAGCACCCGCCCGGGGCTGTCCGTTCCAATCTCTCGGCGCGTGTGTGTCGATCCTTCCGCCCCGAGGCCGAATCTCTCGCCTCAGAACGCCACTTGCTTGGGTGGCCGATATTTTTTCCCGCGCTGGTTGTGACGCCATTGGCAGCAGAGGAAGAAGTCGGAGAAGCGACGGTCACCGAGCCTCGGTGGTGACCGGTTCTCACAGCGAGGAGTTCCAGAGGGAGGCCAGATGCCTCCCGATGAATCGGATGCAACGGCGCGACGCAACAGCGCGCGTGACCTGGGACGAGAACCGCGGCGGCCAGGTGCCCCCCAGCCGACCGCGGAATCCGCGGGGCCAGCGGCTGATGCGCGCGCGCGAGTGACTCGCCACGCGCGGCTTCCACGATAGCGACAGCGATACGTGTGTTTGTGAACAATGGTTTTTCGTAGTGATAAGTGTAATAAGGACACGATAAACTTTGTGGATTTGAGCTGCTTGCGTGTAGGTTACGGGTTAGTTTTAGGTTAGTGATAATTTCTCTAGCTGATAAGTCTTTAATAAGAATTGTGTTTTTAATTAAATAAATGTGTAAATATTTAAAATGACTCGTGGGGTGTTATACATTTCCCGCTCCTCTCCCTTGACACGCATTTTTCATTGATATACAGAGGACGCTTAGCGTCGCGGCGATCAAATCACGCTAGATTGATTCGCGTTTATATCAAAGTATTAAATGAAATATTACACTTAAAATTTTCGAAAATTGTAATTTAGGTATATTGTGTATAAAGAAACCAAACCTAATAACCTAACCTAAACTAACCAAATCAAACCAAATAACCTAACATAAATTAACCATACCAAACCTCATAACCTAACCTGATAACCTGACTTAAAGTAACCAAACGTAATAACCTAACCGAACCAAACAAAACTTAATAACCTAACCTAAAATAACCTAACCTTATAACCTAACCTATATTAACCAAACCTAATAGCCTAACCAAACCTAATATGCGACAATGACTTTGAACAGAATATAAAACATTTAACATTGAGATGCCTTTTCTTCACAGCGGAAAGATGGAAAATGCAGAAAGAGTGTCAACGAAAAGATTTAGAATTAAAGGTCTACCGAATGATTTTACAACATGGAGCACTTTGCAATAAATTTATAGACTATGCAAAGTTAGTTGTTAAGAAAATTAAAGATATAAACAAATATAGATAATTATTTGCACTGTTATCATGTCATCCATCAGCGTTGATGTTTTCTTTTAGTCTTGCAATATCATCCGACTCACTCCCTGTCATTCTACCTATTTTCTTTCATCCGACCTTTCCTTTCATTTGTCACACCTCATTCACCTTGCTTCATTTTCACCTTGTTCCAGTAGAGGTTTTCCACGGTTCCCTCTGCTGTAAGGCAAATGCCGAAACAATAATTGCACTCCATTGCACAGACACCCTAAGGCCTGAGTGCGGAGTCGATATGTATACGGTTTGGGGGTTGAGTTGCGCTTTGAAAGTGTAATTCGCACTGCAAGTTGCCCTTTTGAAGCGCACTTTAGCCTTTGAATCGTCGAGTGTTGGCTTCGTATTTGGGCCAAACAATTGCTAGACAGGTACACAATACAGTTCAAATTTAATACTTGTATAGTTGAAACTAAATCCTTGATAAATATTAAGCAAGGTCAAATAATAGGACACTGTCAAGTAAAAAAAACCTAACATAGTAATCTAACATAACCTAACCTAACCTTACCTAAGCTAACGAATTAGTGTTTTTTAAAAACGAAGTCATTCAAACCATCAAAAAGCAAGCCTATCAACAAAATACAAAAAGTGCCTGCGTTCAATATTCATCATATTTCTTTTGTCTATAAATATAATTCTCGTCATGTTAATCTTGTATGTTGTATATGATTTACACATTTTTTCTCAGATATTGTCTATGAAATGTCAAAATATACGGTACGATTTTCGAAATTTTAAATTGTAATATTTTATTTAATACTTATTATGTAATCGTCAATTATCTTTAATTTTGAATCAAGATATTAAATTATATCGAGAAATACTTCTTTTCAGACGTATCTGTTGTATGAACCATAGGACCATAATCTTGGATTTAGCCTTAAATGTTAAAAATAATAATGAAACAAGGGATCACGAAACGTCATCGTCGTATATTTAAATTGATCAATTTAAACATATGCAGAAAACGAAGCTATCAAAATAATTCCGAAAGTCGAATGTCATCAATTTTTTCAATATTCGGTTTTCAACTAAAGTTATGTAAAAAATATAAATAAGATATTTAAAAAATAAACTTTAAAAAAAAAACTTGAATATACCGTTAGATGACGTTAATACCGGACAATCCGGTTGGTCCATTGCATACGGCTGGCAACCCTAATCACAGCGGATATATTGGCGGATGTGAAGGGCGCGCAGTAAACCGCGAGCCTTTTGTTACTGGATAACAATTACCTTTTTTCTGCCTCTCTCGAACCAGCGCTTCTAAATGCGAAATCCTGAGTCAGAATGTGAATTTGTAAAATAAATTGAAACGTCATAAAAATAGGTTTTATTACTGCACTGCAAATTTTAAAAGCTTTCTAATCTCTCTTTTGAAAATTAAGTTATTCGAACCTATAATTAAATTATTTTGAATAAAAGTTACGAGACTGGATAGGATTCGTAACGAACACGAATGAGGTATTTTTAAAGTAAACCCTCTTCCCGAAAAGCTAGTAGAGTCACCTGAGATGGTAAGGATACGTGATGAGAAGACACGATGAACACGTGGTCCATAAAGCGCGGGCTCTCCCGGAAATAAAAAGAGGAAAAGGACGTCCCCCGCTGAAATGGTGGATCAGCATAGCAAAACCAGGTATCCGATGCGACAACCCAAGATAGGCCGTCTTGTCGCAGAATGAATAGGAGAGCCGACCCCGTCTAAAATGGGAAGGGGCAAAGGTAAAGAAGGAAGAATAACAGTTGTGAGATGAGATTTTTGGGGAGGTGCTGAGCTAAGATATCTACAATTCAAAAATCATATTTTTGACGCGTATTGGAAAACTATCAAAATAAAAAATGTTTACTTACTAATAAGTTATGATAAAAATATGGCCGAGAAAAGTTAATTGTTGTTAGAAACATTTCCACTTATTTGAGTGCTTTGGATTTTTCAAGGGCTTTACGGTGTTCAAATATTCAAAGTTAAATGTTTGAATCTCACGTCGTTCTATTGCATCATTTTCAAAAATTATTTTTACAGAAATGATCGGATTGCTTGTCTCACTGAGCGGCCACCGCCAGTGTTTTTGTAAAACATGGTTTTCAATGCTAAAAATATAATTAATTTTTACTCCCTTTATCGTGGCGTCGTCTGCTTGCTTGCTTGCTTGCCGGCTTGCCGGGTGAAAAAACTTTGGATCGATTTTTAACCCTTTTCCCGTGATCCAATCTAGCTGAAATTCGGCAAGAAGATTGGTGGCGACGATCAAGAAGATCTATCAAATTTTCGTTAAAAAAAATTAATAATTATAGTATAATTTCGGATTTTTAGACATTTTATTGGTTTTTTCAAATTGGAATCATTAGAAAAGTTTGATTACGGCGGCCCGATAACGTCGCGGAATATTTTCTAAATTTGAATTACTCCGTCGCACAGTGATTCGTCTAGAACAAGCTAGCTGGACAAAAACATTTTGTTCTACGATTTGATTGTGAATGAATTAAAATAATATTTAATAAATATGATTAATAATACTTTGTTGTTTTATTGAATAATTTCACATTTTTTGATAATTTAGAATATTTATATTAAAAAACTTAAGTAGGTACTGAATAAAATTTTTAAAACTAACCAAAAAACAAAGTTTTTATTATACTCCCTTTCTCAATGAATCAGGTTTCGTGCCTACTGTACGCGTCGGGTACATTACTCATTTGTATTGATTCCAATTTTAAAAACCAAAAAAATTCTAAAAATCCAAAATTATAATTTGTTAGATCTTTTTTCTTGTCGGCACGAGACTGCCTGCAAAGTTTCAGCTTGAATGAATCACGGGAAAAGGGTTAAAAATCGATCCAAATTTTTCTGGCAGACAACAAACCGCAGACGCTACGAGTTAAAATAAATTTTCTTGTTATAAACATTGTTATAACAAGAAAATTATGTTCACAATTTAACACAGAAATAGGAATTTCAAAATAAAAAGATGCTCTCAAATTTAAATTGGAATAATATATAACAAGGACTAAAATGAAATACAACGATATTCATTCACAAAATATTAAACGATAAAATGCCAAAATATTTTTAAAATAAGATCAAATATAGATACATAGTCATAATACAAGAAAGGCAAACAAAATCCCAAATAGAAAAACGTTAGGTATTTACGTTATTTAAAACTTCTCTTTGCGCTTCAATTAAACGTTCAGTGGTTTTATTCAGTATGGCTTGAAGTTTAATTTCGGCGCGCGTTTCTGACACAGAAATATGTTCATCTGAAGGATAACACAACTCTTTGGACTTACATAAACTATAATAAGATGGAAACACTTGATGTCCCGCCTTCAATGACCACTTTCGTGTCTGTTTATAAGAGTAACTGGTGCATTTAGAGTCTACGTAATAAGCTAATGCCTCGTCACTGTTTAACTGCGTGCCATCACAAATAACATCACCAGATTTCCTTTTTCCTGAAGAATCCGAAATTTTTCGTATCAAAGTTGCCACCTTTCTGTGACCCGACAAACGATTTGCTACTTCAGCAGCTAGGGTCAACTCACTGGTACTTCGCGATTGCACTAAGTCTTCAACCCTACGTTTTCTCGTTTTGAAAGACGAGTCTTCAAACATCCTTTTGGGCCGACCTTGATGCCGATTTCCTCCATATGATGAGGAGGCTGATGCACACTTACGTTAAATTTTAAATCTGCGTTCTCTAACCAACTTTTATTTTGATTTATAAAACGGTCCGTCGTATTATTGGCTGCAGCCCACTTTTCAGACAATTGTGACGAAAACCTTGAAATTTGTAACTGTAAACACCTCTGTGAATCAGGAGTCACATCCGTAATACTAAATTTTTGCATTATAAAATCCATTAGACGAGAATTTCGTTCTTCTTTCTTGTGCTTCCGCCATTCTTCAAAAAACTCCATTTTTGAAAGAGAGCACACACATTCTGAAATTTTTTTTTTTTTAAATGGTGTGAATATGGGGGACTAAATTATATGTTGTTAAATAGCTTAGGATTGTCGCTTTATAATATCTAAAAATTTGCCCATGGACATGTAAGTACAAAAAGATATATACGTTGAAAAATTAAAAACGAAAAAAATTTTAAAATTTTTACGTGATTTTTTCAAAACCTTTTATAACATATATTGTCTCTAATTGGAATCAAATTATAAATGAATTTAAAAAAAACATACCCTTTAAAGTAAAATCCATCACAGAAAACGTTATAATATTCACTTTTAAACTTGTTAGATGTTATTGAAAGCACTGCAAAATTGCAACTAAATTGTATCCGTAAATGGAATTACCTTATCACTTCACTTCAACCGCTTATGAATCATCACTCTGGAATTTTTTCCATAATTATTATCTCGAATTGTGACCCATGAGGGGTTGTTATTGTCATGGTATCATTAATTAATGGATTCTTTGAAATGACTTTTGTCCACCTGGCTTGTTCTAGGCGAATTACTGTGCGTCGGTATACATAATAGGTATTTCATTACGAATGTCGAAAATCTAAATTGACTGACAAATGTTTTTAGAATTTAATCTTCAAAGCATGAAGTGTCTTATCAAAGCTCAAAACATCTGACATTTTAGAAATAAATTAAATTACTGTAAGTTTAGTGTTATGTTATATGTTTTAATTCGTCTTTAATTGTTATTATATTTTACAAAGAAAGGGAGTATGATAAAAACTTGTTTTTTATGGGTTACTTTTTTATTTGGTCTATCACAGTGCAAACTAACGCAAACAATTCAAATGAAAATCAAATCAAATCAAACAACCAAATCAGACATACACTTAAAATGATTTAAATACTTAATTCAATATCTGATGTTCCTTTCCGGTGACGACACATGTCCGCCACCTTTTATAGCTGTAAGGTAACTTCCGTTCACCAGTGGTGGTACATTTGCGTTTTTAGCTTACTATAATATTGAGGATAATAAATAATATGTCAATCTTTAATAATTTATTATTTACTAGCCGTACACCCGTGAAAAATCACGGGAAAGAATTATAATTAATAACGACGCAACATAAGCCGCACGCTGAGTGCGTGTCACACTCTAATCATGTAAAGTTGTCATTCCAGCAAGTTGCAGACAGATAACAAAATTATTATATTTAGAATAGATGAAACTTCTATTTTTAAAAACTTATGCGATGTGTCTCGTAGCTAGTAGCAAAAAATTTGCGGCAGTCTTCTTCACTCAAATTTGAATATAAAATATTCTATACACTTTGGGTGAAACGTCAACAGTTATGGAGATAAGCGACATCAAAATTTGCTTTTTTTTCAATATTTCTAACCTTTCTTCTGAAAAATTAATATCGAATGTAAAAAATTCATTCGCTTTGATACAAGTCAATTAAAATTATTGAAACCGTACAGAAATTTTAACCATTTCTTTTCTCCAGTTTTCATAATTTTATCTGACTTTTATTTTATTTATTTATTCATCGAATTTTTTTGTATTCAAATTCAAATATTCATTTTTTTATTAAAATATTCAATTTTTTTATTTATTTATTGAAAACTAACCGTACATATAAAAATCAGATTACACATGATTATTGAGTAGTATAGAAACCATCTTACAATTAGTACAATTACAATTACAAAGTAGGTAGAGACCATCCACAGAATTAACATGTTATGTATTAACATATGGCAACAATAACTTTAGTTGTACAAGAAAAAACCAAAAAAGTGAACGTTTTAAGTTGCGAAGAAACTATGAAAGTCGAAGTATTAAAGGTAAAAGGGGAATAAGGAATAAATAGGAAAGAACAGATCTACTTAGTAAAAAGGAGAAGAGATAAGAATTGTGTCAAAGCGAACGATTTTTAATATTCGATATAAATTAGCTATTTTTATGATAGTTTAACGTTTTACTGTAGATAAGTCAGAAATATTGAAAAAAAATCCTAACTTTGATGACGTTTATTTCTACGAGACACTCTGTACAAAACTTATTTTTTTATATTTTCTATCACATCCCATAATTAATTACCACTATCATGCTTTTAAATCAATATTTTCTGTACATTATATACATATAAACATATATAATTTGTTTGTCTTCAGATTCTTAGCTGACAACGCTAAGATAAGCTTAACGTGGGATATTGGGAATATGCAACTTATTCATTAAAATGTTAATAAAAATAAACGTTTAGCATTTATGCGTTCAGTCTTATTTATTTCAGAGGTAGTTTTAATTGTGAACTGAAAATTAATTCTATAAACGTCAGCGTCAATAGCTTAGCAATTCACGTGCGGGAATATTCCGAGTTGTGATAATATTAATTTAAATAATGAATTCACTTTCGTAAAGAAACCTCAGAAATTTTGTATTAAATCCAATCTAACGATACGCGACGCGTTCAAAAATAAACGCGTAGTTTGTACTTTTACTTTATCAATTAAACTCGCAGCTAAATGATTAATACTGCATTGCGCGTGTGAAATCTTGCCATTAGCCATCTTCATCTCACGATTTTAATACGTTTCGATATAAGTCTGCGTGAGCTAATTCAATTTAGCTCGCAGCGACGAAACTCTCAAGTTTTGATTGAAAACAGACCACTAATAATTTGCGCGCCGTCTCGGTGGGAGTGTGAGCCGCGATTAATTGGGAATCCCCCCGTCCCGCCGCGCGTGCGGCGTGCGGCGTGCGGCGTGCGGCGTGCACGGCCGCGTCCCTGCGAGGCTCCTCGCGCGCCGGGAGGGGTAACGTGACGTGACACATCCGACTTCCACTCTAATTCTACATTTTGCTTCCTGGTTCCATTCAAATTCCTTCCGCAGTCTTGTGGCCCGGAAGCGAATTTACAAAACCTCCCTCGTTTCGGCGCTCCGCTCAAGTCAGTCAAATGAGATCTTTTTCCTTAGATTTTTATGCAATAATCGTTGCGCTTACTTTTTACTTTTTGTGAGAGTTTTAATATAGTCTACCTAACAATATATCGGACATGAGATGAGATATGCATTGATGTACGAGTTCTTGCACCTCACAATGCGAGGAAAGAAGTCGGAGTTTTGGATGAATGGGAACGTCGTGGCTGAAAAACCTGAAAAGGTATTGCCTGCCCAACATAAATTGGCGTGCGGCGAGTTTGGAACTAAAACCCGCCCCGCCCGTACCCGGCTGTAACCCCTCGCCCTGTCATTCAGTTCATTCTCGTCTTTGAGCGCGAGCTGTGTCATCTTTATTACCAATATACACTGAATTATTATGTCCAAAACATCCAAAACAGTCCGCGATGGTGCAAGAACAATTGCCAATGAAAAATTAAAGTTTTGTGAAGCTGAAAAAGCAAATAATGGACCGATATTACCGTTTGACAGTTTGACAGATAGAGCGGCCGCCGCGGAGCGCGCTGTTACGCGACCAAATTTCTATTGAAGGCTCTGACACTAGTCACCGGACATTCAGTACATTATGTATTGTGTAATAAATTTACACCCTGGCAACTTCTGTTACGCGACAGTGACGCCCTCCTTAGCACGCCGAGTTATAGTGGTACGTCTATAGTTTGGCCAGTCTACTATAGATAAAGGGATGCAGTAAATAAAGGGATAATAGCCAAAACGATAGCCACCGTCCGTTGAACAGACAGAGCTCAAGAAGAAGAAGAACAGTATTCAAAATTGTTTAGTAATATATAAGTTACACAAATGGATTCATGGATTCAAAGTTTCTTTTAGATCGCTTCAACATCGTTGACTTTGGAATTCAAGCGCTTTGTATCTATACGGTAGATTTAATACCTTATATTCTTCTCACTTGTCAATTTGTAATATGTATTTAATTTTATTGAAGTATTTTAAACTGTTTTTTTTTTAAATGAAATGCGAATATGGAATACGCGTCGAATCAATATTGTTACTATTTTTAATTTTTATTTACTACGCTAAAAGCCTGTGCTATGAAAATAGGACTAACTTGCTGGTGTCCTGGAATGGGACTCGAACCACCGACCACCAGACCACTAAGCGAGCGTCATGACCTCCTTAATTTTAACAATAATCTATGTATCAAAAAAATTATCTATTGAAAAATATAATCAGTCTCTGAAATTTCTTTGCCTGTAGAGCTTTAACAAATTAAGCCATATTGACTACACAAAATCATCAGATTTCATTTGAGTCTCTTTTGTGCGGTTTATTTTATGCGGTTTTATGGTATGCGATGACTGTGTTGAAGTGCCTTCCAAGAATTAACGGCTGAACAGGTCAATCGCTGAGAGCTTTTGTATGAATATCGCATTCTGTTATAATCTGTCTTATTTCAAATGAGAGAGAAATATATATTTTTACATGAGTCATACAAAACCTATCGGCGGTTGACCTATATCAAAAATTATTGGAAGGTATGAAATATTTTCACAGCATATTATGAAAGTTGATCCCAATATTGAATGTAGCCTTACAATTAATTCACTAAGCGATAAACAATCCAATTCCTTGATACAATGACATGTGTGAAGAGCAAAGGCCAAAGAAGAAAAATGTACCGACACATATATTTCAATTTATAGCGCGTAAAATTGAAAAAATGTTATTGATGTCTCATAGAGACGAAGCTATTTTTTATATTGGGAAGGTAACTCGCCGGAACCATCTCTCGAACTTGCTGAAACTTGTCGTCCGTGGTGGAGATTGATTCGTCCGGCCACTTTTACACTTCTCGATAAAAAAAACGCTTTTACGATGTTAAAATGTTGTTTTCTCTGTATTCACACCCAAGACTTGAGAAATCGGATCACTGCTCAATTGTGCAAACTTTTAGCAGAGCGGACGTGTTTAAACTGTAATAGTCGGATGATAAATAATTCGATCGGGATCGAATTTCGCACACGTGTCCGCAGTCGTACCAACTCTAAGCACCCTTGCGCTTACGGCAGTGTGACAACCTAAAAGTGTATTATGACAAATGTGCAGATATTTAAAATATATTTGTATTTATTATTATGTGCTTATTATTTTTCATATTTCGTTTCTCACTTTAATTCTTTATTGGTTATTTTCCTGTCTCACTATTGGTTAGCTTAGCGTTTTAGAATTTAAAATTATATTGTTACAAGAGTCGTTCGTAATTGAGTTCCAGTTAAAATAATTCAAGATTTCGTTGTGTTATTTTTTATTTTTTATTTTTACAACAGGGAGCCATAATTGCTTGGTAAGACGGAATACAGAAAAAATAGTTAAATGTCTCCCACAATAAAAGGATGACACAGATAAGACATAATTATAGATAAGTCAATTTGACAGGAATGACAGATAAAACAATTTTACAGTTTCATTATGCCGATTGTTACTAATTTAACTTTAACATAAACATAAAAGGGTTCGTAATGTATATAATATACATGGTCAGGGAGAGAGACGAGTTTATAGTATCCGCCTCACCATATGACGATACTCTTCATATTTAGTATTAACAATATCTATTGAATTCAAAAGGTAATTATTATCTGAGCACATGCGAGAGAATTTCTTATTATTGGTATGATAAGTTAAAATTGAAATTGTGAACTTGTGAATACTCCATATTAATAAAGAAATAAGTGAATAACTTTTGACTCGCGCTCGTAGATTATTTTTACTTAAACATTTATTTACCGCCAAACTTCGCATCTTGAGGGAAAATTTCATCCGCATACATGCGCTAAAGGGCATTACTCGGAATATTAAAAAGATTTTCGTCAATATTTTCTTGGAGTTCCGAGATCGGGGCGGGTTTGTAAATTGTCGTCCCGGAACACGGGAGCCACCACGGTCGCCGGACGAATCCCATCACGTTGGATAACTTCTGTATCGATCGCGAACTAGTCCCCGCACTAATGGACGGATCGCCGGGGGAGAGCAACTTTGTCTACGGACAGATTTGAAAAATTGAGAATTTCGAAACTCGCGCAGATGTAATCCGCTACGTGATGTCGTATTGTTTTTCGCGTATCGAAATAGTGAGCTGAGCCAACCAACTAAAGCGAACTGTAGGTAGTTGCGAGTGTAACGACTGTAAATGATATTACGGATGACCTTTTTAAACTTTTATTATCTCCTTTTATTTATCAACTATGTTTATTGTCAGGGTTCGCTCGATATTTGGATATATTAAGTGGTGTAGTGGGGGTGAGAACCAGAGCGCCGCCCAGCCCCATTTTTAATACGGAACTCACTTTTCATACACATTTAACAATTAGTTTTGTTTTAATATTCCAAATTTAATTTTATACATCGTATGTTGTTTTGCGGCGAATAAGATTTATTAATTATTTTAACAAATGTATAAAGTTACTGGACATGAATTTAATTTAATCTCTATTATTTTATTCACACTATTTTTCAATTAATCGTCTGCGAAACACTTTTATATCGCCTGATAGAATACTCTGTTCAATCAGGTATTTCGTTCGGTTATCTACGACTTTCCACAATGTGGCTTACCGCTCCGTCGCCAACGTCGCACCGGTAGAAATGTCAAAACAAACATGAACCGCCGTGGCAGTAGTTCCGACTTTTGTACGAAACACGTTGGTTTTTTCGAACCTCCTAGATTATTCTATATATACATTTCTATTATTTCAGAGAATGTTCCCGTCGCTTCCTGCTTGTACCAGACGTTTGTCAATAATTCCAGATTGTTAATAGGACGTGCCAGAAGGCTATGGGTTGTACAGGAGAATTAGATCGTTTTGTTATGCTTAAAGCTCTGATAGTAGGTACGCAATTATCTCGTTACAATATAAAGGAACGGAGCAAAATTCAAAAGTGCAAGTTATGGTACTTTTTTGATCATCTAGGCGTGCGGCCATAGGTATCCGATTATTTCAACCATTGACCACGTCAATTTGTGACAGCTTAAATATGTGAACTCAACTAAAATAAACATCCATCTCTAAATGTGCATGTTTTTTTAATAAAAACTCGAAGTTTTTTTTTGACATACGTTGTTTTAGCTGAATTTACCGTTTACAAAAGCTGCTGGCCAAAAAAATCTTTCTTTATTGATACGCCGACACATATTTGCAGAGTGCCAGATGTCGAAGAAGATGCAGTGTGGAAGTTTCTACAAAATATAAAATATTCTCTCGTGGATGGTGGCGCTTTCGCATCTATACGCCACTTATGTATATCAATCAATTAAATATAAATTTTAATTATTTAGTGTCAGAAAGAAATCAGCACTTGCATCGCTTTCTGGCTATGGTAGTAGCTTTGTCTTATAGATTTTTAGTAAGTTTTATTAAAATTATTATACTGCTTTACCTTTAAACTGAGAATGGGTTAACTTATTCTGATGTGTTTTACTCTGTGATAATACGTACTATCAGGGTACACCATAAAGAGAGCATAGAACAAATATGTTGTATACTTGTATATTTATAGGCATTGTAGGGTTTCCTGTCGGTTTTATATGCAGGGTGTCTCATAGCTAGTAGCGAAAATTCGGGGGGTCTTTTTCATTGAATTTTAAATAGAAAATATTCATGAATAAAACACAACGTTGTTTACTTCACACAATGACAGTTTAATTAATTAATTTAATTAAACTGTCATTGTGTGAAGTAAACAACGTTGTGTTCTATTCATAGTTATTTACAATGAACTTCCACAAAGTTAATCACGAAAATTTCGAAATATAAAAAAATAATCTTTACGCGTTGGCTGAAATGTCAACAGTGATTTTTATGAATTATTTTTTAAAAAATTTTAACGGATTGTGTTTTGTATGTGAAGTCCGGTAGCATGTTCCTTTGATAACAATAGTGACAAGTAAGAACAAGTTGCGACCTATCAGGCCACTTACAGAGCCTGGAGAGTAGGGTCATGTTTACAATGTCTGTCGCGCATCGTGGCTTTCTAACAACGCGTGTTTTCTTCAAAGTTGCAAAAGAGTAAGAAGCTCATAAAATGTTACGAAAGAAGCTCATAAAATGTTAATAGCAATGTATGGCGATAATGTGATGACCATGAAGACTGTTTACAAGTGAAGGAATGATTTAAAAGCGGAAATAAGTCGGTTCAAGACGAGCAAAGGTTGGGACGTCCTTCGACCTCAGAAACAGAGGAAAGCGTGCAAGAAGCCTCAAAAATGATTCGCTCAAACAGGCGATTGACTATCGGAGAGCTTGCCGAAAAACTGAACATCTCGTGCAAAACATTTTGACTGATAATTTGCAAATGAGACGAGTGAGTGCTGCATCACGACAACGCGCCGTGCCACATCTCGCTTCTGATCCGCGAGTTATTGGCCGAAAAAAATTGCCGTCTGTTCACACCCGCCTTATTCCCCGGATTTAGCACCGTACGACTTTTGGGTCTTTCCAAAAATAAAAATCGTGATGGATGGACAATTTTTCGACACCCTTCCTCACATTGAGAAGGCCACGACAGAGCAGCTGTAGGCCCTTCCGAAAGAAGCCTTCCAGAAATGCTTCCAATCATGGAACAACCGTTGGGATAAGTGCGTCGCCAATCAAGGAGAGTACTTTGAAGGAGATAAAGTAAAATTTGTCGTAAAATCATTTCATTGTTTGTAATTACATCATTCACCGTATTTTTTGATCACACCTCGTATGTTTTGTGTTGAGAGAAATACTCTCACCCGTAAAAGACGCAATCTCGCGTGGCACGTTGAAGCAGAAGGCATTCTAATGTTACTGTAGTGTGTGTGCGTTTGCAGTATGTAAGCGTGTGTGTGACAAAAGCAAATGCAGGATTGACAGAGAGATACAGGGTGTTAAATACTCACGATTTAAAAACGTTGGTTTATTTATGCGTAAATTAAAAGAAAGGTTTGTTGCGAGGTCAATATGGAGAGTGTGTTATGATTGCGGTTTGCAAAAGAGTTGCCCGTCTGGCAGCAGATGGTTGGGACATCGTCGGCTGTATCGGACCTCCGATTGGTGGTTGGCGTCGGTGGCGCTCGCATCGAGTTCCGGTTGGTGGATTTCGCTCGATGCGAGCGGCTTGAAGGCCAGCAGACCTCGATGCTCCACAAAATGTAGCGAAGGGAAAAACTTCATTTCAAAATGAAGACTAAACACATACACGTTCACCAGTTTGAAGACTACAAAGTGTACACTACATTTGTAGCAAAAACTGCATGAAGTGAAGTAATTGTAGTATTATAGTACAATATCAATATTTTTTCCCAAAATAAGTTTGATGACTAAACAAAAAAAAAGGTTCAGTTTCCAGAGATTTCTAAGTGTGTGTACTTTGTAGTGTTCACTTTTTAAAGTATTTTCAATAACTTCGTACTTTCAATAACTTTGAAGTATGTGTAGTTTGTAGTGTGCACTACACTTCAATAGGTGTGAAATGTACGCTTCAATGTAATGTAGTACTACATTGTAGTAGTTAGTACAGAGCGGACCCATCACTAACAAAATGTTAGATTATCTGCGAGACACCCCTGTACATGTGTTTATCTTAATTCATTATTGCCTCACCGAGCTTCACCCGTGCACATTTTACATTTCAAGATTGATCAGTTATATCGCATTAAATATCTAATAAATAATTGCTCGCGCTATAGACAGTATTGAAAATGTTTTTGTCTCATAATGGCTTCCGAATAAGTACCCGCAGGAGTCTCTCATGAATCATGTTGTCAATCGCACACACTTGTTTGTCTCTGGATATCTATCAAGTTGGAGGGGTAGCTATCAAATGGGTCCTGTCAGATATTCCAATGTTTTGAATGCCTAACGAATCATTCAAAAGCAACCAACTAGAGCTTGTCGGTTTTCAAAAAACTTTTTTTTTGGATAATTTTGTAAATTCGAAAATCCGTTTTTAAATTAAAAAAAACGACAATTTAAGGCATTAGAATAATTAATCTGGTTAACAGTGGCGCGAAGTAGGCATAAATTTAGGTTAGGTTGTTATCGACTATCTATTTAAAAAAATATTAGTAGGTATATATATATATATATATATATACATATATATTGTTTTGCTTGAGGTTTCCGCGAGCGTTATTGTATGTAACAAAAGGAACTTCTGGACTCCCTCGCGTTTTCTGCCTTGCGGCCTTATTGGTGGGAGACTTTCATGTCACCCGCGAACAAGTACGGCTAGTCCGTAACTTTTGAGGCCTTTTAGCCTTGACAGTGGCACGTGATACCGTGTCGAAACGTCGGCCTTGGTCTTCTCACGGAGACCATTTACAGAAAACGCGAGGGAGTCCAGAAGTTCCTTTTGTTACATATATATATATTATATATATATATATATATACTTACAGAATATTTTGAGTATGTCCTAATTTTTCAAGAATACATATATTATAGATGTCTCATTGAGACGAAGCTATATTTTTATATGGGAAAATAAGTATGGAAGTCTTTTGGGAATGGGAATGGGTATGGGAAGTCTTTTAGGGAGGTCGTAAGCCCTATGAATACCCAAAAAGACTTCCATAACTACTTTCCCATATAAAAATATAGCTTCGTCTCTATGAGACATCTCTAATATAGCTTGTAATTATTTGTATGTTTTAACTGTATGTGTACAGGCGTTACTTAGTGGAGTAATATTTATCCACAAAAAGTATTGTAAATAAGAATTTTATAAATAATTAAATATTTTATGTAGGTATACTACGGCAAAAATGTTCAATATATTTCGAAGACGATTTTTAGAGGGATAATTAAATCGGGACTAAACTTATTTTAATTATATGTTTCATTTCATAAAAAATAACTTATATCATCTATGACAATGTAAATGAATGTATTTATATTGCATAACAAATATTCTGTTTCATATAAACAGAAATAGATTGAATTTAAAGGTATTATTAACTATAATTAATGAAGTCTAATGAAATAAAAGTAATAATCGATTTAAATAATGCCATTATATTAGCAGACTATCAAATAATTGATGTTTGAAAAGTAAAGAAGCAAATTAGCTGTTGTAACAAATTCACAATACTTAAATGTCAGCAAATATGGAATTAGTAACAGTGTCGTTTCTATAAGTGACGTGTAAAAATAAGATTTTTCGATAAGACTCGCTATAGTACGAAAAATTTACTTGGCAACTGCAAAAAACCCGCAGACGTAAAGATGGGCGAATATAATTATACGACCTCAGTAGGAAAAATTCAGTTCAGGGCGAGTTTCTTCCAGGTTCGAGAAACAAATTTAATGCGTGCAAACAGTAAAATAGTATTGCCGTAGTGTACAGAAACCGTCGAAAAAAAAAAAACTAGTCGTAGCCACGGATTACGGCTAGAATTTTAAATTGTCCTTTTCTTAAGATAATTATTTAAATTCATATTTGTTTCCTAGAATCTCTACTAGTGCACAGCTTTTTTAGTTGTTTGCGCTGCACGCCACTACTGGTTGATGCTATGTTAGAATATATTCCAATTCATGACTGGTAACGATTCCGACGACGTATGTGTGTGTCCGTAAATAATATTAATCAGAGCAATGCTCTGATAGAATCCATGGAGGAATCATAGAATTGAGGAACCCGAAGAAATAATGTCGAATCCGAAGTCACTGAAGGCCGAATTTTCTATATTTCAAGCAATCAATAAAATAATTAAATTTATTATTTGATGCCTTGAAAACGATAAAACCAAATTCAGTTGTCAGTGAGAGAGTATTTTCTATTTCAGGCAATTATTAGTTTTATGTGGAATGTATTTTATTTTGTCATATATATCAAATTAACTGAAAATTTATTAGGATTTTTTGTGAAATTTTGGATGAAAAAGACCGGTTTTTCCGATTTTTTGGAAATGAATTCTAAATTCCGTTTATGTGCAAGTGTCGGTTTTTGCATAAACCCTTATCCGAATGTTATTGAAATTTTGAATTTAATTATTATTTTGCACTCCTGTTTAAAGCTCGCCCGTTAAAGCACGAAACAACCTTTTTAATTCGCCATAAAATGGAGATAAGACTCGGCAAAAGTATTCTTTGATAAGTCACCCCGGGAACTTTTACGAGAATTTAAATTAAAACACCCCTCGCGTAAAACAAAGAACGCCGAATGGAGCTTTATCGCCAAACATGGCTTTTATCAAAGGGTTTATTGCCTAACGTATGCAAATTATCGTTAAGCCCTACGTCATATGCGGGGGAGCACGTTCTAACGATGGGAACGGTGGTTTTATAACCCCGATATTGGGACATCCGCGAGGTTGCGTCGGCCCCCATCCGTCTTGCGAACATTTCACGCGATACGGTCCCCCAAGACCGTCCATACAAAGTGTCTACTTTATCGCCAAAGTGCATGACGTCTGTGTTACGGTCAAAACGCGAAAAGCTGGTGACGTATTAAAATCTGAGGTTTCGGAAACTGTCGCAGTGAAATAAAAAACTTATCCTTGGCAAACAGTTATTATATTTTGTTTACAAATTTTTATTTAAAAATCACTCATTTTTTAACTGTTTAAGTACCCGACTGCATGATTACAAAATAATATATAAATAAAAATGTCGTTAAAGATTAAGATAAAAAGATTTATTTATCTCCAATGATTAAAAAAAATTATCCAATTTAAGACTAAATTATTTACTTGTAAAATTGGTAAACTCACCATTTTATCAAAGGTGTGAAGAAAATTCCGAAAAATCATAATTATTTACACATCTAAACTGCTCTTTGAATGATAAGTTAGATTTAAAAATGATACACATTGTAATACAAACGGTACAAATTACAATACACATATGTGTTAGATACAAAATAGTATAGGTACATACAAAACAAGAAGAAGTGAATGCATAGATAAACTTATGATTTTATAAGCTTAAAAAATATGTATAAAAATGCATAATATATAGTAATTACACATCATTTAGATTGTGTTAATGGGTATTATCATGTTGCCATTCATTGATTAAGGATTTAGGCTTCCATGTAAACGAAGCTTCAACAATAATGTTTACCCGTAGCCTAACACCAACAACACGGTGTCTTCGGAGCGGAATGAAGCCATGGGCATGCCTTTTGGAAAACACTGTGGAAGCGTTAAAGTAACGTGCCAACCCGTACATTATTCTGTACTGCCCAACTGTTTTTACTAAATAACAGCAGATTGCAACTTTAACCTACATTTGTATTAGTGGCGTCATGAAGTGCATCGACTAGAATATGTACTTTTTTGGTTCTCTTCTTTTAAGTATCCTCAACGACGTATATGTGAATTCGCAAAAAAATTGGGTTGATGAATTCGCAAATGCGTATCTGATATGGGGAACATTCACAGTCACCGCCACCTTTGGGCAAGATTATCATTCGGTATAGTTACTTGTTGCGGTTTTGTTATATTAAACAGACCATGAAATGATGAGGCGCGCACGGATCCTCTAATTTCTACAAACTCTAAAATTTCTACAAATGTGAAATTTTAAGAAATTTCTATGCCGTTCATGGAAGAAAAAGTTTTCGTAGTTTGCCTTTGCACCGAATACCTAGGAATTTAATTTATCGTCAGTCTTCTATACCCTGCCGGTTACGTTCGTGTACGGAGTAAGGGAAGTCATTTTGATCTTGTCGTCTACGTATATTTTTCTTTCGTATTTATAAGAATTTCTCTGTTTTATGGAAGCTAATGGTTTTTTATTAAAAAAACTCAAGACTCAGGAGAAATATTTTTTTCTTGATTTCTATTGGTTTTGTTCACGGAAAATTTAGTTTATTCCTTATTGTTATTTTATTCTAAACAAAAATGATATTAAATTATCAAATATTGGGGAATTCTTTTGGGGTTTAAAAGAAGTTTTGGGTTTTAAGAGAAGGTGCATAACTTTTGTATCATTACATTACTGTGATTTCGGTTACAGTAGTTTTTGTGTTTTTTTAATTTTATTTATTAATTTATTTGTTAATAGTGGTAAATATGAGTAATATTTTTTTTTCCACTTCTCATATATGTTACAAACAGTCTCATATTGTTCGTGGACAGCGCAT
Organism: Agrypnia vestita; assembly: GCA_016648135.1. Classification (NCBI taxonomy): domain Eukaryota; kingdom Metazoa; phylum Arthropoda; class Insecta; order Trichoptera; family Phryganeidae; genus Agrypnia; species Agrypnia vestita. The sequence continues at coordinate 9,104 of JADDOH010008107.1, read as the reverse complement.
TCGTTCACTTTACTGTCAACAGATTAACTGTGGATCATGTAGTGCTTTTTAGAACTTACATATATTTGCGACTCCCCTGCAGTTTGCATTGCAATAGAATTTGTAGAAAACAGGGACCAACCCTTCACTTTATCATATTCTGTTACCTTAATTTATTTTATATAATATATAATTATACACGTTAAACTTAGGGTTTATAACGGTTATTACTTAATTATTTAGGGTTGATGTCCACAAGACATAATCGGCCGGATTCAGTACCTTGACACTTATTGTATAAAATGGTAATGACAGATTTGAAATTAATGAATTCAATCATTAATTTTCATTGAATTTATTAATTTCAAACCTGTCAAACTTAAAACGTCAAAATTAACGGTATTACAATTTTATGCACTAACTGTCGATACCGAAACAGTAATATTGCTATAAGAATACAGCCGAATGTATGCTTAATTAAAGCAGAGATGCCTCGACGGCAGGCGAATTCACACTAGGTTACGTCTTCACACAGGTTTAACGATTAAATGTAACAAGATGGCGGGTAAGAAAGGAAACAAATGAGTGCAGTTTGGTACGAATTGCATTTTTATGTAGGTACATACTGTTACAGTATAAAATACAATACATGTTTACGTTATTTCCGGTTTACATTTTTTTATCAAAATAAAAACTGACAAATTTGCGTTTTCAGTAATTGTGTAAACGAAGGGTTTAGCTAAAAAATGACGTATTGGTTAATCTGTTCTGTTCCTGCCTGTCAGAAATTTCTCCAAAAAATTGGGCGTGAGACCCTACGTCGCAAGGAAGGTTGTCTGATTACCGCACGGGGTCTGGGCAGACCTGCCTCCTTTCAGGTGATGGATGGATCTTCCTTTCATCGCAGCCACTTGCTCTTTAGTGGAATGTCGCGCCGTGGTAAAATATAATCATATTAAAGCGTCACGTATGCATAAAAATGTTTAACAGTTCAAGAATGCCAAACTATCGGTTATTAATTTTTGAGGATATTTTTTATTGGTTTCAATACGAAGTGATATATAATATTTATAATATCATTGAAAGATTTGGCAGATGCTTTGTGGTACAACATTATAATTTAAAATATGTTTCACTTTACTTTGTAATACAAACACATAATACGAGTTATTAAATTACTACTGTAGTTTCGAGAGGAGCAGTCCCTCTCATCATCAGGTATAGTTATTATCTATACCTGATGACGAGAGGGACTGCTCCTCTCGAAACTATAATAGTAATTTAATAAGTCATATTGTGTGTGTGTGTATTACAAAGTAAAGTAAAACATATTTTAAATTACATATTTATTATTATTTATGTTTGGCTATTGAATTACGAGTTGCGCAAAATGCTCCATTGGTAGAAATGTTTCTAATTTTTTATATTAAATTTATATCTATTGCGCAGTTACGGAATGACACAGTTTTAAATATTTAAGAATTAATTTGTAGTTAAACAATAAGTTTTTACAATAAAAAAACGAAAGAAAAATGATGTAACATAATACTGACTACATACCAAACAGTTTAATATGAAAGCAAACTCAATGTTCGTGTTCAATGATTAAATAAAAAAAATGTAACCACAATTTTAGTGTTCAGAATATTTTAAGTATGTTCGAATTTTTCATACCATTGGCACTGGTTTATGGGAATGACAAATTTTCAACCATAGAGGGTGGTAATAAAAATACCACTCACGCATAGAACAAAGTTCGCAAAGTTAACATATATACAACTTTCAAAAAATTAATAGATGTGGTGGTGTATCAAGGGTGGAATTGGTGGACGTTAAATTGTGTAAAGTGATCACTTCAGCCAGATGTACGACAGGTTGTAAGTCCTATAAACACTTAAAAAATGGGTTTTCATAACTACTTTTCCATATGAAAAAATAACTTCGTATCTATAAGACATGTATAATATACCTTGATTAACAATGCTACTGCTTCAAATAATAAAAACATATTATATTTTTTCAATTGATTCAGCAACATTCTATTTTTTAATTATTTTAATTTTTAAATTGTTATTAAAATAAAAAGTTTCTCTTTATTTTGGCATAGTGAACGAGAATCCAAAACGTACATACATACTTAGAAAGAAGTCAATGTTGTTTCATCGTTTAAAAAACTAACCCATAAAAAGCTTTTTCACAAGTTTTTATCATACTCCCTTTCTCATTTGTATTGTTTCCAATTTGATATTCTATCAACATATAGCCGACTGATCGGACCCATGGCTCGAGTCAGACTAGTTGAAACAGGTTTCGCGCCTTCTCCACGCGTCGGGATCTTTTCTCATTTGTATTAATTTTCGAAAAATTCAAAATTATACTATGATAATTAAAATTTTTTGAACGAAAATTTGTGAGATCATCTTTATCGTCGCCGCGAGTCTGCCTGCAAAGTTTCAGTTCGGTTGGATCACGGGAAAAGGGTTTAAAATCGATCCAAAGTTTTTTCGGCAAACAGCAGACAAGCAGAAGCTACGAGTTAAAAGAAAGGGAGTAAAAATATGCATCAAACTCATTTTAATGTGAAAAAATATATTTAGAAGTTTACATATTTTCACACAATGAACATAAATAATTTTTTTCTAAAAACACAGTATCTTTGCATATTAAAAATGTTTTAACAGGCTCCTTTGATATATACGCTGTGGAGGTTTATTGATGTGCGTATATACGGATGACTTGTATCTCTGTTTCGTTTCCTGTGTGACTCGGCAATACCCTTTTCAATGTAGAATTTAAATGAAGTACACCCTAAGCTCATGTTTACGACAATTTCCCTTGTTGCTCGCTTTACAATGTTACAATTATTTCACTAAATTATTAAGTATACATTATAAATTATTTCCGTCTGTTTTGTGTATTGTTCAATGATGCGGGGAACCGTTGGAACAACACTAATCGATGAAGAAAAGAAGGCAGAAACACAGCTCCTGTCGGTGTATTTTTCTATTTTTTTTTGCAATTTATCAATTTATCTATCCAATTTTATTTGCATGTCTAGTTTCTTATCTCTTCAATGTTTATTCTGTGGGCAATTTTTTCGCGATAATTGCGTTAGAAATAACGCGTTAAATATTTTTTATCACTTTCACTTTGTGTTTTATTTTCATCATTAACGATTTTGGCATCAAAGCCTTTATACGATTAAAAATTTTGAGGGGCCGAGTGTCCATCCCTCTGTCTCTTACATGCTGAGCGAGCGCTCTACCATCTTGATTTTGCCCCATTAGTATGTGGTGGCTAATAGTCTTATTTTTGTTTTAGAATTTAATGCATTCATATTTTTACACACTTTTTTATGTATAGCTATATATTCATAGTATCAAATTATATTCTTACCATTGAATTTTATAATAAGCTTGTTACAAAGTTAAAAGTTGGTTAACTTTCTAATAAGCTTATTATATAATAGATTATTAATGAAGAGCTCAAGATACACATTTGAGACTGACTGATTTCACATGCATTGGTGCACATGCATTCACATGCATAGTATACCTGGTATACCTGTATGTCGTGCGGGAGACCGAGGTTCGGTTCTCTGTCGGGTATCTTTTTATTTATTTTTTATTTAATTAAATTAATTAATACTTTTTCGAACCAGCAAACCATAAGCTGCGCAGGGGAGGTATGATAAATGTAATGCCCTTTTTGCATTCCGGTCTTTTTACACATTATTATTTTTGAATATTTTGTGACAAAGTAATAAAAATGTCGTGTAATATTTTTGGAAATATTAAATTTCCGTCAGCGTGGGAATTATCTACATCTACCCTGCTCGCATAAAGTGCACAGTGCGGAATTCTGCAAATTTATATTAAACATTCCAAATTTTTTCCTTTCCTTCCCTCCGAAATTGCCAAGAAGATATTTCTTCGTGGTCGACATTAGTGATATGGGTGGCTTAAAAACAATTGACCGCCCATCCACTATCTATGTTTTAGTAAAATATCTAAATTTAGCAAAGCAAGCTTGCTCCTGCGCAGCGGGAATTGTGTTGTGTTATTATGGATGTATTTCGCTTTCACAAAATGAAGATAGCAAGAATATACTGGAAGAAGTTAAAACGAACTTCCGAGAAGTTAAATATTGCAGTGGTCGGATGACTGCTGTCGGGAATAACGTCCGTCAAAAATATAATATATATACCTACTACACGCGGCATAGCCAAGACGCGAACCATTAATATACTCCTATGTTCGACGTTTGACAGGCCTTTAGTTATGTAGAAATAAATAAATAAATAATACTTAAATTATATTCCCTGATTTTTCACGGGAATACAGCGCGTACATATATTACTTAAGTTATACTTTATTATTCTGGTTACTTATTTCGGTAGCGTGGACTCTGAGAGCAACGCAAAACACTACAAGAAGTTTCGATTCTTCGCTCTATTTCACCCAATTCCACTCTGTTTCGTAACAAAATTTTATAACCTAATTATAGTAGCACGCGCCTCGTTTTATTTATAAAAGTGAAAATAACATCACCTACTACCTCTGCAAAAACGTCGTGAAATAGCAGACCTAATTTTCTTACTAAAAATATCCTCAGGCTCAATAGATTGTCCCGAATTATTATCCAAACTCTTGATCAATGTTCCTCCTAAAGCTCTAAGAACCAACCCTATTCTTTTTACTCCTCTTGTTTCTACTAACTACAGGCAAAACGCATACTTGTGGTGAACTTGCAACAAATTTAATACACTCACAAAAAGTATAATTTAGATTTATTTCAAAATAACCCTACTACTGTACTTTTGCTTTCTTTCTGCCATTGACGCTTGCTTTCCGATCCAATTTTCAAATAAAATATATGTTATTATTTTCCACTAAATTAATTACATATAGTTTCATCAACATACTATATCTATATATATATACACCACGTAAATAGGATATTTTGTAACTACCAATGAAAACCTGTAATTGGCTTTCTTTATGTCCCACATTCCTTGTTTTTTCTTAATTATTGTAAGCTGCTGGTTTTCCAAATAAATATGAATAAATAATCCACAAGATCCATACATTAAAGTGGGTCTATACACAGATTAAACCACACTCAGTTTGGTCTTGACACTTAAATCTGATTTCTCGGATCATTGATATTGTCACGGATCGTGCCTACTGGGCGACAAATGAAAACACTGTAAATTAATAAGCGATTTATTAATTGACGATTAATTAATTATTCAATGTACTAACTCACTTAACACGAATCAAACATAACGCTATTCTTTGAATCAAGCTATTTCGTAATGTATCAATCGTATATGAACTCTTTATTTAACATTCACTAGAACTCTTTATTAGTCGCATTTATTTTTTTCGCCACTTAGGTAAGTACTCGTCCGATTATTTCGCTCGATATCTGTCGCTTCGCGATTTCTCGACTGGGCACACCGTCTGAACGACCAAAACAGGGCTTAAATCTGCGCTATTTATACACAAAAACTGGATTATCGAACCTCCTAGATTATTCTAGTGTTTAGATGCTTTAGTGTCAGAGGCTTCTGTGTTATTGTCGTCATTGACAAATTACGAGGGATTTGGTATGTAATCTTTTATGCTATTTCGTTACAATATTAAGACGAAAAATCTCTTAAAACTAATTGTTGCCATTCTACTTCATCGAATATATCTTAAAGTGACTATTCTCTATTGCTTCCCCTGTATTCTGTCCAGTGTAAAGACGCCCATTAGACCCCTGTTTACTACCCCCGTAAGGAGTAATTCACCCACTTATGGTGTCATTAATGACCCCAATACCCCCCTTCCCCACTCCTACAGGGTGCACAGACTCGCTCAATATTAGCACAGATGAGTACACGTACGTCATTTTATTGTTACTTCTGGTAATTGTGTCGCCATGTTTACTGTGTCATTAATATTGAAGATGGGACTCGGTATCGTCCGGGATTTAACGATGTTGGCACATTTTGCTGTATATGTAAAATGTCAAACTTAATATTTTTAATCAAGAATTTTATATATTATGGATGTCTTATATTATTTTTTTATTTATGATAGTAGGTATGGAAGTCTTTTTGGGTGTTCTTAGGGCTTACGACCTATGGTACGGCTGGCTTAAGTGATCACTTAACACAATGTTACATTCACAATTCCACCCGTGATGGACTACCAAATATATGAAATGTTGGATGTTGTAGATATTGTAAGGAGGCTAAAAAGAATCACGCCCTCATGTCAAGTGACAGTTTTTTGAAATGATCAGAACACTATCGAAGATTCCAGAACGGCCTAGCGTAATATACGGGGCTCGGGAAGTATCGAGAAACATCTATAAAAGCCTGGAAGCCACGAGAATTTTTTTTATAAAAACTAGGAACGCCTTGAAGGCTCGATATCAGCATTAGCCAATATAAATACGACCGTGCACGGGAGTAACTAGTTAGTTATTTTAGCACGCTTGACAGCGATAATAGAAGCTAGTTGCGGGCCAGGGTTGCCAAGCGAGCGGTAATTTGACAGCGAATAATCGGGAAAGTTCTTACGTAGCGAAATAAAATGGAGCGAATAATACGGAAATTGGATGGAATGTTCTAGTAAATAGTGAATAAAGTGATAAAGCGATTATAACGCGTCTATTTATGAGTGATAGTTTATTTACTTTCAATTTATGTTTTAAAAAAAACTTTTTAAAAAATATTTTATTTTGTGGGTGTTTTTTTCAACCATTTTTACATGGTTGACAACTTTTTTTACTTCAATAATCAAAACAATACCACAGATAATTTTATTATATTAACATGATTCAGGAGCTAAGCTCCCTTCTTCAGGACTAGTAATGTACATTACTTATACATTATTATTTCTTTTTATTCCCTTTCTTTTAACTCGTAGCGTCTGCTTGCTTGCTTGTCTGACGAAAAAACTTTGGATCGATTTTTAACCCTTTTCCCGTGATCAAATCGAGCTGAAACTTTGCAGGCGGACTCGTGGCGACGATAAAAATGATCTAACATTATCGTTTTAAAAAAATTAATAATTATAGTATAATTTTGGATTTTTAGAAATTTTAATGGATTTTTCAAATTGGAATCATTCTATATTAGTAATTAGCCCGACGCGTATATAGACATGAAACCTGATTCAAAACGAAAGGGAGTATTGTAAAAACTTGGTTTTTATGGGTTAGTTTTTTTTAGCTTTTTAGCTTAAATCTGAAAATTTTAATAAACATCATACCCATGCTGTTACGCGCAGTGAGGTTAGAACATTAAAAATAGCCACCATTCATAGGTGGGAGGCATTTGGTGTGTAGCTTGATCTCCGGCCCTAATAGCCCTGGCTTCTCACACCGAGGGTTCCGGGTTCGATTTCCGGTGGGGTCACAATACATCTATGTGATTTACTCAAGCTTGGGTGTATTTGTGGTGTAACGTCTTCAGTAATTGGGCCTCTTGGCCTGTTGAAATGTTTAAAAAAAAGAGTTAGCTTAAGAGGGAATAACCTACCCACGAAGCTCGAAAAAAGATAATTTTTGTGAATTTAAAAAAAAAAAACCTATTTTAATTATGGTATTGGTATCATTTCTACATGAATATATATACTTACTTTCAAGAATATTTTAATTTTTTTATATAAAAAAATATTCAACATTGGTGGAAAATTCTTGGGTTCTGTCGACTGCCGAAAAAAAGGTCCTTCGCGGTGAATAAAAAAAACAAAAAGATCGATTCCAGGTCCATAATATAAGTCCTCCACTTTGCTTAGAATTCCTATATCGTTGAGCACTCTTCACAAACATAGTAGAAACAGGACTTACGTTTCTATTATGAAAGAGCCCGATTATTTCGATTTAGACTTAGATTTCGATTATTTAGAAATTTAGATCGTTAACAGAAATCAAGATATTGCTCTGTATTATTCAATAAATAGTGGTGTCATACAAATGTGTCATTTTCTTTTTATTGATATAAATAATGTGACCATAAAGTCGTTTTGAAGAAGGACGCTTTTCTGGAATGCAATATTTTGGCCAAGCTTCAATTCCTCGTGACGCAGAATTACTATCACCGTAGCTGCAGCAGTCGCCACCTCCGAAGAATGCAGATAATCCACGGAGATGCTCCGCGCCTCCGCTCGGGCTTCGCACTCCATTTCCCCAGCCGAGTTTTCTTTGTCGGGTCAAAATAACTTTTAATTCGTTTAAATGCCGTCGGGGCCGGCTCGCATGCTCTCGTTCCATTCCAAGCAGCAATAGCAATTTGTATTTAATGCCCGCAAATTCAGGAATAAATTATCAATATGCCTGCGCCATTGCACCACTCTCCGCCACCGGCGATTATTCACATTTACCATATTTTAAATGAGCTGTGTTTACCGAGTGAAAACGTGCGCGCGTAATCGCTGCTTTAAGTATTCCAGAGATTATTAAAATAATTTCTCCATTTGCCGCATTAGTATTTATATTTATGTACTCCCCTTTATATGAAGCTTTCAATATTAATTACGGATTTATAGTTAGTGTTATTAAATGCGCAATATGAATTTACCACAGAATAATTGGTAGTTTACACAGAATATACTATCTGACATTATGTGATATATTATAACTTATTAACATAAATAATAAGGCGGCAAATGAGTTGGACCTATTTTCTAATTCATTTAAGTATCTGGACACACTCATTCATAGAGACGGATGTCGACCGTAGAATACGTGCGGAATGAATGAAATTTTGAGTCTTGTGTGACCTTTAAATGCTTATAATACTTAAAGGAAAGGTCTACCAGACTATTGTTAGATCCGCGATTATATATGTCTCGGAATGTTGGACTATATACAACTTCTACTCTAGGCAACTTTCAACAGCAGAAGTGCGAATGCTTAGATGGTCGGCAGGAATATCACTAAAATATAAGATTAAGAGTTCTGCATTCAAACACGCACAAGAGAGCACGTGGTGGCCTGGGTGTCACGGATATAAACAGTAAGTTGGAAGAACGTCAGCTGAGATGGTACGGTTACACAAGACGGATACCACCAGACCATACGCGAAAGCAGGCAATGTATATGGAGCTTCGTCGACAGGCATCCAG
>JADDOH010008105.1:0-36742 GCA_016648135.1 Agrypnia vestita | reverse complement strand
AACACTCCATAACAAACTGCATATAATTTACGCCCTCGAAAGCAGTCCGCCCTCTACCTCCGCGGGTAAAGGTCGTCCTCCGTTGAATAAGAATTCAACGAAACGTCGAGAATCGTTTCTCGGAAAAACATACGGTTCGTACAAAATATCCGCAACCAGTTACAGTTAAAAAAAAAAAACAATTTTTTTATTTATATATATTTACTAAATCCTCGTACATTTGCTATGCCTTTGAATGATGAATGAATTTAATAAATGAATTTATGATATTCACAACAGTGATGGGACCGTTCTGTACTGAGTACTACAATATCCTACATTATACTGAAGCGAACACTTCACACGTTTGTAAGTGAACAGTACACTACAAACTAAACATTTCAAATTTCACACTTCAAACTGCACATTTCAAATAGCACACTTCAAATCGCACACTTCAAATCACACCCTTCAAATCGTACACTTCAAATCGCACACTTCAAACTGCAGACTTCAAACTACATACAACAAACTTCATTCTTCGAAGTACACACTTCTAATTGTACACTTCAAATTTCATACTTCAAATTACATATTTTGTGAAAATTTTTATGTAAGTTGATGTAGCTAAAACGTATTCTCTTGAAATCTTATCCCCCTCCAGATTTTATTTTTTGGGAAGTTGATGACAGGGGCGTGCAGTGGGAACATGAAGCATTGCTTTTTCTTAAGCTTATATTTTAAATCGTAATTAGAGATATATCTCGTAATATTCAAATCACAATAATTATAATTTTATTCTGATTTTAATAATTCATATTATTCTGCTTCTGCCAGATAAATATTTCATTTCCATTTTTTTCGAAATATACGTTTAAATAAAAGTCATGCTTCTTGTTCCCACTGCACGCGCCTGGTTGATGAATATAAAACAACTTTATCAAATTTTGTAGTACTGCAATTAGTTCACTTCATGTAGTTTATTGAAGCAGATGAAGTTTTTTATATGTTGGTACCTACTACAAATGTAGCGCACACATTGTTTGCAGTCTTCAAAGTGGTGAACGTGTGCGTGTTGTAGTCTTCATTTTGAAATGTAGTTTTTTCCTTCGCTAATTCACAATGTAATTTTATACGTTTTTTTAATATTCATTTGTTAATTGAATTACAAAACTACGTTTTGATAAATTGTCGGTAGTTAGAATTAAGGAAAACCCAAAAAAGTGTTATGAAATCCTGGGTGCGCCAGACTTTTTGTTCCTTTTCCGGTGCCAGCAATAAGACGTGAACAATCCCATTACGGGGAAATGGAGTTCCCCTCATAGCCTCAATAAGCCTTCGGGCGATTTATGTTTCCCAATCAATGCCTTATCGGGCTTGAAATTTCCGCCTCGACTGTGCCCACTCCTTGAGATTAAATAAATATTTATTGTATTATATTCAGCGTATTATTTTCACTTTCCGAAATTAACAAGGGCATTGTATAACCATTTCCCAACTATCCGATTCCTACCGTTGATTATGTTCAAAATATTTAATCAAATGAAATTTTATATAAAAAATAGTTTACCGAAAAGTATATTATAGAACCTTGTATTAAGATATTGTCACGTGTTGTCGCTGCGGGAGAAATTTGTAAACGTTGGAATTGAATAACGGATTTATTAATTACTGGCTATTAATTAATCAAACGTACGAAGTCGCTTAACACTATTTAACTTAACGCTATTATTAAAATTAAACTATTTCGTAAATTTATCACTCGAAAATAGACACTTTATTCACCATCACTAGAAAATTCCATCCAATTTACGCACGTATTATTTCGCTACGTAAGAACTTTTCCAGATTGGCCACTTGGCCATCCTGGCCTTCGCAACTCGCGGTTGCCTTCGCTTTGGTATCGCTGTAAAGCGCGCCCAAAAACAATTACTAAGATACTCCCGCGCGCGGTCCTATTTATATCTGCTGATATCGAGCCTTCTAGGCGTTCCTATTTCTCGTGGCTTCCAGACTTTTAGATGTTTCTCTATGCTTTCCGAAAGCCGTAGATTACGCTAGACCGTTCTGGAATCTTATCGGTAGTGTTGTGTTTGTTTCAAACAACTGTCACTTGCCTTTTTTTAGCCTCGTTACAATATATTCACCAATACTATTGGTTCTTCTTCAACCCTTGCGAATCATTAATCCTTCTGACGATTCATTTTTCTCGAATCATGGATTTCTCAGAAAGGATTACGGAAGAGAGATAAGGCATTGATATGCTATTGAAGACATTTTCGCTCCATATTAATTTTAGACTTCCGACAATCATTCCTTGTGTTCAGAAATGACTTCACTGATTATTTATTATTATTTATTATTATTTATTTATTTTATATTACGGTTATACTATCTATACATCCTACCCACCGATGTTCTCATATTTTAATAAATCTTAAGACGCTAATGTAAGAGCTCATCGGTTTAATATTTTTCGCACAAATTCTATTTTCACAGTAGATTCTAAATTCTCAAGAATTTCCTTTCAAATACTTCCAGCTAATGTTATATTAGTCTACATTTAATAGAAAAAGGGAAACATAAAATAATAAATAAGCTATTAAAATCCGTTTTCGTGTTTTCATTTTAGAAAGATAAAAGATCAAAGGTTGGTTGTCTACAATTTATCTAGGAGACACCTTCAAATTTTTTTATTAAATTTATTTATAAATATCAAATTTATTTCAATATATGGCACAGAATAACCTTGACCATAATAATATATACAAGAAATCTAAAGAGTAGAACAGAAAAAAAATACAGAATTGACGTAGTATATGGATAGTTGTTTAAAGTTATAACAGTAATTTAGAAAAAGGAGATGTGAAATATATAAGATAAAAAATAATTGATATAAATTAACTTTGTTAAAACCACTTATTTATTGAAAAAAATACAACATGTTTCCAAGCCAATGGCTTCTTCGTCAGGATAACAAAAATAATATTTAAAAATCGAAGTATAGATCAAAATATTAAAAAGTTATATATGGAAAATGATAATATAAAGCACCTAATTAACATGAAGATATATTTAAAAGATAACTATTTGCAAAAAGAACCTGATTATTTATAACATTCAATTTACTATTTACACTCTTTCTTATTTCCAAAATTTCTAATTTATCAAATTGTGATTCTGTATAATTGGTATGTAAAATTTGTAAACCCTTATTAATATCAAAAGAATGATCCATAGCCAAAAGATGGTTAAAAAATTAGGAATAATTATTACTATTTAAACACCTCAAGTGTTCCTTAACTCTAATTTCAAAATTTTTACACGTTTTTCTTAAATAAAAATTATCACAATCATTACAAATTAATTTATAAACACCCGATTTTTTAAAAAAATTATCCTTATCTTTATAATTTAATATGTATTTTTAAATTTATTATTAGTATAAAAAGCTGGTTGATTAACATTTGAAATATTTTTATTGAATTAGAAATTTCATTATATATAAATATAATTTTCCTCCAATGTTTATCAGAATCAAAAATTGAAGGGTAAACAATTTTTATTTTATTTTTTTCAATAAATAAGTGGTTTTATCAAAGTTAATTTATATCAATAATAATTATGTTACCACAAAATAAATTTGCTACATTTGAAGAAGAAGATAAAACATAATTTAGAAAAAGGAGATGTGAAATACACACAAGGTTTGAACTATAGGTATAATAATTTGTTTGTGATTGCATTATGAATTCAAGACGGCAGGGTGTAGAGCTTTTAGTAGTGAATATTGTACTATTGATATTACTGAAATATTGTACTAAACTGGAATAAAAAATATCAGAGATACGCGCATAGTGTTACCTAGCCTATGCAGTCTGGGTACAAGAGAGTTAAAATTACCTGAGTGGATGGTAGGTAACCTGAAAAAACTGGAGGCATCTGGAAAGATGGTAAGTCACAAAGGAATATGGTAATCTCCAACTCAATACGTAGACTGACAAGATCAAAGGTGCTTCTGGCCATCCTATTAGAACGCCTAACCGAATTAATATAAATATAAAAATTCTGAAATATAATAATTGAAGTACACTGCGCACGGTTTCATCAATGATATAAAAAAATATTTGTGATTGGATATTTTAAGGACTGGAAGGATTAAATCTCGTTCCAGAAACTATATCGAACAAATCCTAAGAATTTTTGTGTCGAATTTTCATCAACAACAGAATAACTTAGTTTGAAATGACACCATTTTTTAACATCAAAAACATAACAAAAAACTGGTTCATTAATAAAGGAATTTTACCACGGTTCATAAACGAGCTTCTTACATCACATGTATTATAAGAGGGGTATAAAAGCAAAGCCAGCAGTATCACACGGAGGCGTTTCCGAGATAAATACAAAAAAGTATCACTTCTTGGAGGTTAATAAATAATTAATAATGTAATGGATGAAGTGAATATTGCTGTTTTTCATATGATAGTGATTTGGAAACATGATTTTGAATGGATAGACCTATATTTTCTATATAATCAGTTATACTTGGTGACTGCTTTCAAAACATTTTTTATTTTTTTTTTGGATAAGGCTGCTTTTGTGTTTATACCCCTCATACTATAAATCTTTGAAATTCTGCAGTGAACTGGTATTTCATCATTCATAAAATTTAATTATTTTTTTCAAGCAACAAATATGATTTTATCGCTCTGAAATGAGGCATTTTGAAATAATACAATTTAATGAATCAATTTAATGAATATAACAATGTAATGAATAGTTAATGTGGTGTTCGATTGATTTGCATATAAAAAATAACGCACGTTTATCACGCCAGCTATTTCATTCACTACCTTCTTGATGGGCTGATTAATTGTCCAGTGATAGATTTGACCTTTCGGCCTCAAACATGACTCTATTCTAGAGAAAGTATATTGAAAACAAAGATCAAATTTAATAAAATTAATAAAGCGAACACAAAATAATAAAAACTACCTGAACATTTAATGTTTTTTGAATAATTTTATAACGGATTCTATTAACAAAGCAGGTGTCTCAAGCAGTCATATGGAACCGTTTTATTAAATTGCAAATTAAAAAATTGAGTTCAGATAAATCAAAATTTATTTTTGTTGAAAATTACCAGTTACAATGAAACTCGATTCGAATATATTAACAAAATAATAATATCTTATAAAATCATCCATTTTCTCATGGTTTTTTATTCATTTGTTACTTTTTATTCACATGTTTTGCTGAAGATATACGGATAATTGAAGGCATCTGTGGAAAGTGCTATGTGGTATTGTCGTTTTTTAAAAACCTTCAATAACCCTGTTCTAATCACAAAATAATAAAAAAAAAAGTGGACGATGTCATCTATGTAGCGGATAACTGTTTAATTAAATTTTATATCATTTAAAGAAAATGAAAAATAATTTTAAAATGAATTTTGCTATCTTATAATTAATTTAAGATATTCGAGCTTTTATTGTAAATAAGTTATTTTCATGTCATATTCACGCATTTCCAGAGCATTACCTGGATACTATGATCAACAATTTTTTTTGGATCCATGCTTCCTACGTCCATAGGAGATGACATGAATATCAGAGTCGCTGTAGTTTCATGTGGATCAAGGATATGAGGTTCTGTTAAACGTAATAATTCATCATTACCTTTTTTTCTCCAAACCTGTTCATCCGGAAAATTCCACACATCTTATATGATGGACCAGGTCTTGCACAAACAACCCGATTACGCCGGAACAAACTCATTATTATTAATATAACTATGAATAGAACACAACGTTGTTTACTTCACACAATGACAGTTTAATTAAATAAATTAATTAAACGTTTTCGATGCTTACTGCATCATCTTCAGTAATATACTAACTTAAGACTAGAAGACATTTTATCTACTACATAGGGGCGGGAGTTGTCGGGAGCGGGGGAGGGGCATACATTTTCAAATACATTTTCAATAATAAAACTAAAACAGAACATCTAGATAATAGTGGGGTTTATAAAATTAACTGTGGGAACTGCCAATCATGCTATATAGGACAAACCGGAAGAAAAATAAAAACGCGAATAGATGAACATTTTAAAGGAATAAAAAATTTCAATATTAATTCAGAGATGGCAGACCATGTTAGATCAGAGGGACATCACTTCAAGTATGATAACGTGGAGGTGTTGCATGTATGCAAAAAAGGAAAGAAATTGGACATCTTGGAAAATATAGAAATTCATCTAAATAATGATAAGGCCTTAAACATACAAACACCACTTATTACATCCCCCCTTCTTACCATACTAGCCCCTCCCAGCAACCACTTTCACTTTCCGCCTGCCCCTCCCCCGCTCCCGACAACTCCCGCCCCTATGCAGTAGATAAAATGTCTTCTAGTCTTAAGTTAGTATATTACTGAAGATGATGCAGTAAGCATCGAAAACGTTTTAATTTATTTATTTAATTAAACTGTCATTGTGTGAAGTAAACAACGTTGTGTTCTATTCATAGTTATTTACAATGAACTTCTACAAAGTTAATCACGAAAATTTCGAAATGTTATTATTATTATTATTATTATTAAATAAGTTTTTCAAAAGAAATTAAAATATTTTCCGCATATTTCATAAAATGGACACTCTTGATTACAGGAATTTTGTCAGTCTTCCTTCTCTAAATTATTCATAACCTTATAGATTCTCCTGAAATTACCAACTTGCTATCCTTCCACATCCCACTCTGGTCTAGAAAACAAAAGTAACTCTTTTCCCTTCCAACTTATCATACCAATAATAGAAAAACCTCTCCCAATCTACGCAATACCTATTGAATTCAAAAGATATTTTTAATACCAAATATGAGAAGTATCGTCATATGGTGAGGCAGATATTAAACTCGTCCTTTTCCCTGACCATATGCATTATGTATATTACGAACCCTTTTATCTTCAAGTTATTAAGAACAATCCATTAAATTAATGTAAAATTGTCTTATCTGTGTCATGCTTTAAGTGTGGGAGATATACAACTATTTTTTATGTATTTTGTCTCATCAAGTAATGATGATTTCCTGTTGGATGACCAAACAAATAAAATTAATAAATAAATGTCCCTAAAAAATGTGCATGTGTCACAAAGTAGCACGCGCATCACAGGTTCGCCATCTGTTTAAGAATCCATCTACCATAACTTACATAAAGGAATTAACATTTTCAACGGGTATTGCAGGCACGATCTCTGATGATTTTAATTAAATATAAACAATCGAACATTCGCTGAGCGTCGAAGCCTGCCTAATTAACTGTAAAACATGACTTAGGAGGAAAATAATATTTGAAAACGTATTCAATCACTTAATAAATTAAAGAGCATAATCAATAATTACGCTTTCGGTGACGCGTATAAATCCACAACTTTGAACTACCTTACATCAATACATTGTGTAAACCTCGTACCTAATTAAATTCCTCGTTGGTATCTCGAAGGTGGCAGGAGAGAGATGTGTGTTTATAAAGCAAATTTAAAATATTTTCTGTGTGGTGAATATATATTTAGACGGAGTTAATTAGTAGGAACTATCAAACATAACAATTTCGTTGTCTGTCTGTCTATATGTCCATAACTTTCTGTAACGTGATTCATTTATCATTCAAATGAATATAATTTTTTTTTGCTCAAACAATTGAATTAATTCAGATAAAAAATGTTATTTCATTATTATTTGAGGTATTTTTATATAGCTTAAACCTTAAAACTGCAAATAAGCTACGTTTCATATCCCAGATAGACAAACTGCAAATTAAAAATGCTCATATTTTAATGTTTTTAAGGAAATACGACAAACAAGATAGAAAGGTAAAATATTAATTACCTCGAGTATCCGAAACCATAAAAAAAACCATTTTTCGAAAATTATGGATTTTCTGCCTTTTAGATTAGTGGGGCAGGTTACTCGGGGGCGCGCCAATTTGTTGATACGCCATTGCGATGTGAATTAATGTTATATTTAGATGCGAAATGGGAAGACGCTTAGCTTTGGAAATGCTCGCGACTCATAGACCGGTTAGACGCAATATTAATTATTATTTCTGCAAAAATATATATTGCGAAGGACCACTGACAGAGGTGATTTTTAACAAGAACTTACAGGTGTTAAAATTATTTCACAACGACCAAAAACAATTAATCAAGTATATTCTGTTAGTCAATAGCTCGACAAAAAAATGAAGAAACTTTTTAAAATTAGTTTTATGAATTGGAACAGTTAGAAGATTAAAATTCAATCATAATCATCAGAGTATTGAAACGTCTATTTCATTTATGTAAGCGTTGGACTTGTAATTGACTTAATTGTAGAGTAAATTGACTGAATATTCAGTTATATGGAGATGAGTAATTTGTCTTATAAGTAAAATGGAAAAAAGCTGACCATAATCAGTATTTCCGATAAAAATTTTAACCCATTAAACGCCGCTACTAGTTCTCGTTGTTCGATTTTCATGAAATTTGAGAATATGTCCTAAAACTATACCTTTAAGAAAATTTCGTCAAAAAAACATGGAAAAATCTTTTAATTTGGAAAATTTGAGGTGTTGCATTTTCGCAACGTCAGCGAAATAGGGGGGTAAATGATAAAGGTATGAAACAAAACATGTACAGTTTTTAGGACATTTATTTCTCAAGATTTGTATAGACTATTAAGAAAAAAATATATTTGCTTAGTAACTAAACATATTACTAACTTATTGAGATAAACGTAAACTGGATATATAAAAATTATGACTACACAATAAAAACATATAAAGGTATTTATGTGATTTTAGTGATTCTATTTTCTTTTGTGGTACGTTTCATGACATTTATTATGTAACGCAACATTGCACAGTTCACATATAAAATATGTTTGGGAATAACACCTTGCATCTTTTTCTGTTTTCATTTCTTTTCAAAAAATGTTGAATTCCTGGATTTGGATCTGATGATGTTGAAAATCTATATGGTTTTCCTATGCACAATAAGTTCACTTTTGATGATTTAATAAATGTGGGTGCTATATGTCTTTTAAATTTTAAAAGGCACAAATTTTCTTCAGAATGAACCATTTGCTAGTTTCCATGAATTACATACTGCAGAAGTTGGAAAATTTGGCCCACAACCACTTTTAACCGCGATCTTATTCTGTAGTTGGAAACAAAGTAATCCGTTAAATCAACTCCACCCATTAAATGATTATATTGTGTAACAGCTTTAGGTTAAGTGATAGTTACATAGTTTTTTTAAATATTTGAGTAGGTACCTTGATATATTTTTAATTGGTTCAATCCCATCACAATTTGAAGCCACTGTAACTACAGCACTTTCCTTTCATCGAACAACTACAATCACAGTTTTCTTTTCAAATCTATAATCGAATTCACCCCTTTCCATTTTTTTTATTTTTTTGGAGGATTTTGACGATCCAATATTCTTAAGACAATTTTCTCTTGTTGTGCCAGTGGTGAAAAACAAATTATTCCTGAAATATATCATAATGGGGATAGATGTAAATAAATTATCAAAATAAACAATGTGGTGAGCTGCATTTTCTAAATTTTTCAGAAGACCCGTCACATTTCCTCCAATACCCAAATTATAAATGTTTGAAGGCTCTACAGTTTCCCCCATATATAGATCAAAAGCATAAATGTATCCATCTGAGGAAGCTAATGTCCAAGACTTGGCTGTGATTTGGACCATTCCATTTTCCTTGGCGCAGAAATTGAACACTGAGATGTTGAAAGTTCACTCATCAACCTTTTTGAATTTACTTCCAAAGATCCTGCTTTATCCTTGAGTATATGGTTATATATATCGTCTTCGTGTAAATCATTATCATCAAAGTCCTATTCGTCGGTAAGTTCGGAAACTTCAGGAGGTAAAATAACTAACCTGGAATGTCTTCTTCTTCATTACTATCAATATTCCAGTTCTATGCAAAAATAAAAAAACAAAACCAGCAGCCTCTTTTGCAGTAAAAAAAATCTTTTTTATTCATCCTTAAGCAAAAAATCACGATATTAAAATTCGTTGATGGCATTCGTGCGTAAAATATTGGAATGGATTTTGCCCCCATATTTCGCTGACGTTGCACTGACGCAACGGCCAAATAATTCGTATTATATTTGCACTTTATAAGTTTTTTATTTTTACAAAAACTATTAATTATTAAATTTCATATAATTTTTTGTAAGAAATGATAAAAATATCTTAAAATATTTTGCAATATCTTAAAAATATAATGTATTCAAAAACAGCTTACCTGAGTGTCGCGTCGTGTCCTTTTTTGAAGACCTCTGAATTGTAACTAAATATAATATATTTATACCTGAACCTATTTAAGGGTATAATAAGACCTTAACAATACACACCTAAGCTAATTACGGAAATTCCTTACCGAATTCTCAGAATACGACCTGTTCAAATAACCGTTGCGCTGCCGCAACGTCAGCGAAAAATGGGTTAAAGAGCCATTAAAATGTTCAATTTTATGATTTTAAAAGGTAATGTGAGTACTGTAGGTATTCAGTATCTCATTTAATAAAGTGGTTTATGACTTAGATTTTTTTTTAATGATTGGAATAAAGTTTGCAAATGTGACCCTTGATCTGATTCCAGTTCCAGAATCTACTGGAATGAGTTTTCTGTGATATTCTACCGTATTTCTACAACCTATCTGATGTGTTATCCAATGGCGAGCAATACCTCCAAAAATGGGGTGTGTCTGTGTTTATGTACCCCATGGATATACCGTGTCGGAGACATGTTTTACCACAAGCTGTCGTATGTTGTGTGTTTGTTTCAACTATTGTCGATTCACTATCGATTCGCCGGATACGAGGTTTCCGGTATTAGTATTGGGGTATTAAAAAGGCCGCACACTTCCGGAACCTCAGCCAGGAAGGTGATAGAAACACGGCAGAATATCTCAGAGAACTCAATCCAGCAGAATCTTGACAACATGAAAAGTATGAGGCAAGTGTTTTAGTCAACAAGAATAAAACACGAAACAAACAAAATTAGAGAATGGCATATCAGAAAGCTTTAAAAAGTTAAAAATGTTAAATTATTCACAATTATAAATAATGAGCTTTCTAATTGATTGAATTCACTAATTTCAAACCTTCCAAACTTAAAACGTCAAAATTGGCGGCGTTACAATATCATACAATAACTGTCAAGATACAGAAATAGTAGGTAATATCGCTAATTTCAGAATACGTCCAAACAATTGCGATATGAATATTACGACATATATCTTTTAATTAGTTATTTTTCTTAAAATGTATGCTTGAAAATAATTTTTCAAAATATGTAGGTATATAGGATATTTTTTAAAATATACGAAAATGTCATGTTTCAATATTCTCACTGCACGCCCCTGGTGTAGATTGATCACTCAAGCCAGCTCATACAGGTTGTAAATCCTAGGTCATCGTATAAGAGACTTACATGTTTCTCATTTAAAATAGCTTAATCGCTGTGAGACTCATATAATTCATCTTAATTAAAAAATAGATATTGATTATAATCAAACATAATAATTTGGTTATCTGTTCATCTATCCGCCCGTCGGTTTGTTCATCCGTAACTTCGTGTAACGTCCGTAATTTCGTTCAAATTCACAGCAAAAAAAAAACAAATTATATGGCCGGAAATGGGGCTTGAACCCCGGGCCGGCAAACCCGAACCGGTCACTTGACGCATGTTGCTATCGCCGCCTCTCTCCGACCGACAAAAATATAGTATAAATATATACTAGAGCTTAGCAAAGACGTGAACCATTTCATGTTCTGCTCAGGATCGCCAGGATTTAAAGTAGTACCATTAACTGCCGGCAGGGGAAATAAAAAAAAATGTTCAAATATTTTGATAATACTATTTCATGGGTGTCGGCTATAAATAACTAAATGCTTCTTTAGGAATGTTTGATGGTTTACAGTTAGTTTTTAATATGGTTAGAACAGATATATTATTTAATTAAATATCCGAGGCAGTAGGTTCTGATGGCTCACTCTGCGACAGACAAAAGGTCAGTGTCAAAGTATGAAGGTTCATAAAGAGGTCAGACATTCAATCATGCTGGCTGACAAGACGAGATAAGCTACACGCTGACAGAAACAGGTATCTACCCGCGTCTCTCCTGGGAGGTCTGCCTTGACAAGGTCGTGATGAAGCTCGCATCTCGAAGGTGTTCAGAGATGAGTGCGGAGTCTGCGCGACTAGAGTACCAACTCACTGGAAGATCATTCAGGGTTACGACGCATAACAGTTAGCGATAAAAGTTATTGGTCAGCGAGAGAAAATAATTTTTAGATACGTCATTTTTTTTATTTTTCTTCTCCTAGTGTCGTGACAGGTCCACCAACATCATTTAAGAGTACGTCTCTCTGTCTCTGGCAGCTCAAAATAGCCTTCCCACAGTCCTTATCCAAGCTTTTATTATTTTTTTTATTTATTAAATCCCAAAAGAAAATACACAAAATATGGTATATATTACATACATTATAAGTATATTAAATCGTATAAAGGTATATAATAAATATACCTTTATAGGATTTAAGTGATTTTCAAATGCAATCTGTGAGGCCCAACCAATTGCAAGCGTTTATTAATCACGTCTCATAATGGCGACTAATTGGTTTTTGTTGTGAGACTAGTGTGTTGATTTTATTGATTTATTAGAAAAAAGGTGAAATACATTAGTTTGAGAGTGTAAAAACTAAACATGAATATCAATCAACTATTAACGTTTATGGTACCTTCAAGTGCAATAATATACAATGGACCCCTAAATATCGCAATAGAGTAGATGTGTAAATATTTTTGAGACTTTATCTAAATTCCTATATGTATATAATTGAACGTGATCGTAATTTTTAACGAATATTTAATGTTATTTCCAATTTGCATTAGTAAAAAAACAAAAATAATATCTTCATATTTTAACAACTATATATACATTTAGCATTAGATTAGAGGAAGAATGCTAGGATGGTAGGATACAGGATATATTGACGGGTCCTAGGTAAACTCGGAAAATTACCAAAAATGAATTTTAACTCTTTTGTACCAATACATGTAGATACTCTTCTCCACATGAAAAAATTAAAAGAAATGTTTTTACTTTGATGAAAAAAAACTGCTCATTTTGTTTGTAAATCCATACTTCAAACAGCTCGCCTGCAAAATTGCTTTATTGTAGGTATCTTCATTTATGTAGCTATCGTAGATATGTAGGTGTTATGTTATTGAGACCCAAAATAAACGGGACATACGCGAAAAGTCCCTAATGTTCAGACATCTGTCAAACGTCATAATTGACGATGAGTAAAATGTTATATCATATTTATGATTGTTATACTTTGTTGCTATCCTGAGAACAGGGGGGATTATGTGACGTGTGTTGTAGGTAAATGACATTGTAAATATATGTATTTAAAATGCATTGCGTTCATTTACAAAATTAAGCAAATGATCTATGCTATTCTGAAAATAGCAATATTGCGATATCAGATCTTCATCCTAATCTTGACAGGTATGTATAACATTGTACTGCCACCAATTTTGAAGTTTTATGTTTTACATGTTTGAAATTATTGAATTAAATCAATCAGAATACTCTAAAACGTAAACGAATGTTAAGTTATTCACAATTATGAATAATGAGCTTTCTAGTTGATTGAGTTCATTGATTTCAAACCTGTCAAATATAAGACGTCAAAGAAACGGCGTCACAATGTCCTACAATAACTGTCAAGATACAGATATAGCAATATTACTTATTTCAGAATACGAGTGGATGTCTAGAGGTATATTTATATTCTTTACGGGTATACAACCCCAGCATTGTAGTTTTAGCACACACATAAATTGACAATCCTACTTATATGCTAGCTTAGCTAGAAACAAAACCAGCAATCTTTAAAAACTTGCGGTTTTTAAATATATATTACGCCTTTATAAGTACAATAAATATATTTTTTCAATGATCCGAATCTAAAAAAGACTGCAACTGCCTTCTAAGATGCCTTGGTGTCTGCGGATTCACAATCAGACTCTTCAGCATAGAAATAACATTAATAATTGTGAAAGAGCGTTGTTATGAAAGACGATGACTAAATATTTATTTACTTTTCATCTCGGCATTACAAAAAACACTTCAGTCAAGTCGGCATCTTTCTTGTCATCGATTAGTCTGGTCGCTGAGCGACCGCGTCTTGTTTGTACATTTGCGAGATTAAGCAGTTACGATCCAACGCCACGAAACCAGTTCCTACTGGGCAAACACTTATTTACAACATTGGCGAAATACTGCTGCATATTAAATGTGTTTAGATATTTTTAATGTCAAAGAACGACCATGAAGGCGTAATAAATCAGGTTCTTGTTTTAAAAGCGTACGATTACTGTTGATTTGAGATTTTTATCCAAGTTATATAAGATGATCATTTTTATGTGATCAATCTTAATAAAGCTGTTTTACGAACATTAATTTCCTTTGTCTAAACAATTTTTTTACGTTAAATGATTAGATTTCACATCTAATGATGAATGATTACAATTTATTATAATCTCATATAACTCAGGCTAATTATAGCTCATTTTAAGACTGATGACATTTTTTCTTTTAATTGTAGGCTAACGATGCTTGATACAATAGTGTCTTTTTCACAAATTTTCAACAAAAATGATTTGCGGATTATATCTTGAACAATAGAATTCACCACACGCCAAGAATAAATAATTGTTATAATTTAAAAAGCGATTCAATATACCTGAAGTGACTGCGGGAAACAAAATGAATGGTTTTTAAATTGATTTCTTCAGAGGTAAGTTTGTACAACTCCATAATCATACATATGGAAATTAAAGCAATTGTTTTTTAAGTTCTAACCTTTTAATTTTCCGAGACACGTTTCGCGTTATGAGGGCATTACCAATCTAAATATTTTACATTAAACAACTTGTGTTAGGTATACATATTCAACTACTATTTCAATATTATAATCATTGATAGTTATGACTTTGCTCTCTGTACTGTACTGTAGATGAATATATGTACCTAGGACACAAGATAAAAATGAACAAAGATAACCAAACAGCAGAATTGCCAAGACGTATAGGAATGAGCTGGGCTGCTTTTGGCAAACTCAAACATATCTTTGAGAACAAAGAGATCCCAATTAGCCTAAAAAGAAAAACCTTTGAATCATGCATACTTCCAGTGATGACGTATGGATTGAAGACCCTATGTGGCCCTTACAAAGAAAAGTTTAGAAAAGCTCAAATGCACGCAACGATCCATGGGGAGATCCACGCTTGGAGTAAGCCTAAGAGATTAGAATTAGAAATGACGAAATTAGGCGCAGAACTAGAGTAGTCGATATCATGGATCGTGTAGCGAAGCTAAAATGGCAATGGGCAGGACATGTTGCAAGGCAGGATGCTACAAGATGGCCTCCCAGATTTCTGAAGTGGAGATCTTGGGAGAATAAAAGAGGCATCGGAAGACCTCAAAAGAGATGGGCCGATGATATAACCACTGTGGGGGGAAAGAAATGGCTACAATTAGCAAACCACAAAGAAGGATGGAAAGAGAACCAAGAGACCTACATCCAGCAGTGGAAAGACGAAGGCTGATGAAAAAGAAGAAGAACTTGTGTTTATATTAAAAGTGATTAGAACTATGAAAGAAAAAGTATTATATTGAAAGAGATGCTATATAATTTTAAGAATTATTTAAGATTTTTGGATTTTTTCACGATCGCTAAGAAACAATTCTGTTCAAACACATATTAGGATGAGGATAGATTTACAACTTGATATAAATGTGATATTCTTGGTAAAAAATCACATTTATATCGAGTTGTAAATCTATCCTAATCCTTATATGCATTACTTGTCATTAGTGCTTGAACAGAATTGTTTATTAGAATCGTGTAGAAATCCAAAAACCTTAATTAATTCTTCAATAAGCTGTAATACCGTCAGAAACGACGATACTTTTACATGTCGATCCCTAAAGAATAAGAAGAAAAAAAAATACTTTAAAGAGTTATGGATGTTACACGAAATTACGATGGCCGGACGAACGGACAAACAGACGGACGAATGAACATACAACGAAATTATTATGATTGGGATGATTTAAAAATATAAAAATACAGTTCTCAAATACGAAAGAAGAAGAGCGTCTGATATAAAAACGAATTTTATGGTGTTTAAGTAAAGCCTACAGCGGACTTCGACAGGCTAATTAAATATATTAAATTCAAGGCTGTAAAAATTATAATGACCCCCTCAGAATTTCTGTTCGTTTGTTAAAAAATATACACCTGCCTTTATATTATTCTCTCGACTTTTTGTTTCAAGTTTCAAATTTGATTTCTTTTCATCACTTTCAAAGGGTCCGCAAGTCAAACGTCTCTCAATATTGAATCACACGGATAGAAATTAAAAAAGTTTCCTAGTCAGATGATATTTATTCTGCGTAAATTTTTATAAAAATATAATTTACAACGCAATAATTTTATTCCTGGAAACGGAAAAAAAGGTGAAGGTAGCTTCTCCCTTTAAATCCTTTTGAATATATTTTTTTTGTAATTTTTTACTTTTCACTTTTATCTTCTCTTTCCAAAAGTTATTTTAAACATTTTTCACCAGTGTAAATCTGAGATTTTATTTTAATTACTTTGTTAAATGAAATCTAAGAGAGAAAGCGTTTAAAAAAATCTTAAAATAAACGAGTTTTTTTTCGACTATCGGTTGTTCAAATAAGAAAAATGAAGAAATCACAAGATCAGATTGTATTTTGCCCAATCCCTGGCAACACAAATCCTGTTAACAAACGGATGGACTTTTGTAAAACGAAAGAAGCATCAATTGTCGGATACAATTCGTATAGAAGGGAAAAATACAAAGCTGGTTTTATTGAAAAACAGAAAAATGTGCGAGAAAAGATAGTTTGATGGTATGAATAAATAAAATATACAATGGCGACCATAAAACCTAATTTTAATGTAATTTTTAAACATTTAAAAATATTGCTCGAAGACGTAATTATTCACATATACAATGCAATCTAATAAAATATCAATTCAAATTTGAAATGATATTTCAGGCGTATTCTAGTGTAATGCTAATAATTTGGAAGAATTTCATTACACATATAAAGGATATTGCTAAAAAAATTCCAAAAATCATAAATAGATATCTCATTCGTGACATCTGTGGTCATATAAGGGGAACGAAAAAAGTTTTGAATGCCGGTCGCACTAAGGATTGTTGAACACATATATACGGAACGTGTCGTTTAATTTAAATATATACGACTTCCAAAAATGGAAGGAAATGGTGGAAACGGTGAACGTTACATTGTGTAAAGTGATCGCTTAAGCCAGACGGACGATAGGTCGTAAGTCCTATGTACACCCAAAGACATCTATACCTACTTTCCCATAAAAATATAATTTCGTCTCTGGGAGACATCTATAATATATTGATTAAAAAAAATAATTTTACATTGCATCTCACATAAAAAAAAGTAACCCATAAAAACCAAGTTTTTAGTATACTCCCTTTCTCATTTACTAGTTGAAACATTTTTTTTTCGCTTAACCTACGCGTTGGGCTTTGGTCGGGCGACGCTACGAAAGCGAGTAATAAACAATTTCCAAAAATCCAAAATTATACTCTAATCAGGTTTCGCGTCTGCCAGACGCGTTGAAATACTTTCATACAACTTTATAAGTTATATGAAAAAACCATTCAAAATTTGAAAAATCCAAAAATGTATCAATTTATTTTAACGAAAATTTGATAGATCTTCTTGATCGTCGCCACGAGTCTGCTTGCAAAGTTTCAGCTCGATTGGATCACAGGAAAGGGGTTATAAATCGATCCAAAGTTTTTTCGTCAGATAAGCGACAAGTAGACAAGCAGACGCTACGAGTTAAAAGAAAGAGAGTAATAAAACTTAAACCTTTATCAAAATGTAATGCATAAAAAAAATATAATGAAAAAACAATAAATAAGATAAATCATCTATTGAAAGATCAAGATATGCTTTTAAAAAAAATGAATGATAAGGTTTTTCAATATTCATATTTGATCTTAAAACTGGTCTACGTGATATGAATAGAATATTTTAGGAATGATATTAGGTCCTTACATATGAAATTGGCGTTTTGCCGTACAAAAGTACGTGGCAAATTTGATCTCATATATTTTCTCTTTGGTTAGGAATTCCAAATCCAAATTTATACAGCTATTTACTCATGTATTTGTGTTTTGAAAATTATAATTCATTTGTTTTTTCTTCAATTGTTTTTTTCTTTGCGTCACTCAGTTTACAAAATGAAAAACTTGAAATATCGCGTTATTTACGAGTACGAGTTCCACCGTGGCACCAGTGCTTACTTGTGAGTAAGTGCTGGTGTCGTTCACTACAGCTTTCTTAAATCTGACCAGACGATTACGGCAGATGTCTATTGTCAGCAACTGCAAACCATGATGGAAAAGCTAGCTGCTAAACAACCGAGGCTGGTTAATAGCTCTAGGCCACTGCTGCTTCATGATAACGCTAGACCACACACTGCACAACAGACGGCTACCAAATTAGAGGAGCTTCAATTGGAATGTCTAAGACATCCACCGTACTCTCCGGACCTTGCCCCAACAGATTACCATTTTTTTCGAAATTTGGATAACTTCTTGCAAAGGAAAAAATTCAACTCCGATGGGGCAGTCCAAACCGCCTTCAAAGATTTTATTGATTCCCGTCTGAATGGTTTTTTTAGTAAAGGGATCGATGAACTACCTATGAGATGGCAAAAGTGCATAGATAGCAATGGTACATACTTTGATTAAATAAATATATTATAATAAAAAAAAAATCGGCTTTATGTTCCTCCCATACTAAACGCCAATTTCATATGTAAGGACCTAATATTAACATAATAAACATAAAAAATGATTATTCTTTTAGTAAAATTGAAGGACACAATAGATCATTTCAAATTTCAAATTCTACCCAACAATGATTTGAATATCCGTCCCATAATTGCCTTCTTAATATGAGATAATATCGGGTAATCCTTCATCTGAACATAATCAATTGTACGTTTTAAAAGACCACCCTGGGTGCGTGTGGGTAGGATATTTGTATAAAAATAATGGTTAAATAATATTATAACAATTCAGCTTACAAGGCATGTACTATGTTGGGATTTATCACCAGAATTACTCAAGACTTTAAAAATCCTCAAAGTCTAAAAATTCTCTATACATCACTAGTACGAAGTATATTGGAATATTCGTCAGTTATTTGGTCACCTTATTACACAACACATATTACGAGAATCGAGAGAGTGCAGAAAAAGTTTCTACGTATTTTGTCATACAAAGCTGGTCAACACAATAACCTTCACAGCTACGAAGATCGACTTGCCTTTTTCAAGATGCACAAACTTGAGTCCCGACGAAAAATATCCGATCTCATTGTGCTACACAAGATTCTCAGCGGAGCTATTGATTCTCTCTCTCTATCTGATATAAATTTGCATGTTAAACCCCGTATAAGAAACCCGGAGTTCTTCAGAATAAGTCAGCACTCTAATAATGTCGGTTACTTTTCTCCCATTACAAGGTTGTGTCGCACATATAATTTGTATTATGCTGACCCTAACATTGATGCTGATATTCTTGCAGACACGTTATCTTCGTTCAAAAACTCACTCATACACAACATCCATTTTCTAAACGACGACATGACCCTATAGATCCATTAAATCAATCATTCATTAAATACTAATCGCACTACACTCAAACACAAAATATATAATATACATAAATGTACATGTAAAATATAATTAATTACAAAAATACATGTTACTAGAGTGTGCCGAAGACGCTTGTAATTGGGATAATGGGCATAGTCTTCACTATAATGTTTATTATCTGAGTATCATGTACCCATTATCCTGTTAGTGTCTCTTAATAAATAAAAAAAAATAAAAAAAAATACACTTTTTACATTCTTTCTTTTAACACGTGGCGTCTGCTTGCTTGTGTGCCTGAGGAAAAAACTTTGATCGATTTTTAACCCTTTTCGCGTGATCGAATCGAGCTGAAACTTTGCTTGTCTCTGACAAGATTAACACGCATTGATAAATATTGGTAAAAGTTTAACAATACTAAAGTTGTGGTGCATAGTGTTGTGAACCTAGTAGTGTAGTGTTGGTTCTGA
Organism: Agrypnia vestita; assembly: GCA_016648135.1. Taxonomy (NCBI): domain Eukaryota; kingdom Metazoa; phylum Arthropoda; class Insecta; order Trichoptera; family Phryganeidae; genus Agrypnia; species Agrypnia vestita. The sequence goes on along the minus strand of JADDOH010008105.1, from coordinate 16,459 downwards.
CGTAAAGACGTTTACGTCTCGAAACCGGTTGACCTTAAATCTGTTTTTAATGTAAATAGTGTTTTTCTTTAGTTAACTAACATTCTGTAATAATAAGTGTATTTATATTATTCCGCAAAATGTGAAATATTTATTAATTCTTGTTTATTACCACTCTATAACTATCTATCAGGGTCTTTAATGATCTATTAATAATACGTTATATTCTAAATATTATTAATACTAACCGAGAATTTATTATTCCAGTGACGTATTGCGTTTTTACTTCACTAATACTATAACACGCATATTAAATATCTTTTTAATATACCAGTATGTTAATATTAAAAACAAGTCTTCTGTTAATTTCTAACGCTTTTGCTGTATATAGATAGGCATATTATGATTCAGCCATCAATCAAAAAATCATCTCAATATTCAAAAAACATTAAGACGTAACTAAGTCATACAAAAAATTCAAGTAATTAATGAAGACCTTGAATCTCATGTATCGTATTGCACACTCTACGAAATACATAAAGCACGAAGAATATTGAAATATCCCGACATTGAAAATAAGAAATTTGAATAAATATACATACCCACATGATATTATAATGGCGAGAAATACACTGCGGGTACCCATTATATAAAATAATATTTTGAATTTTTTATACATGGGAATCATGGTGTGAATGGTATTTAAAACGTCTTTATTGAAGGCCGCCGTTGCTCTAAGCTATAATCAAATGGTGGAACAATAATATGATACACGGATCTGGAAGAAGAGAATTGTAAACCACGCAGAAAGTATGTGTGTTCTCCTAGATAATGGCAAGATTACACGGATGACATTTGTCTCGGAGACTTGTCTCGAAAGCTAAATGTTATTTATTAAAGAGTTAAGGAAGGTTGTTATTACGGTCGTTAGATATATAAACTGTAACTGGTTGTGGATATTTTATACGAACCGTACGTTTGTCCGAGAAACGATTCTCGACGTTTCGTTGAATTCTTATTCAACGTCATCAGGAGGACAACCTTTACCCGCGGAGGTAGAACTCCAATATATTGGCAATCTGCGAACATGCAACCAAAGGGAATCTCTGTCACTTCATCAGATTTGACAAGACAAAAATATTATCAACAGAACCGCGCCTTATACCCAGATTAGTGAGGGAGTCCATTGAAATATACAAACAACCCAATTTCAATAGAGATGACAGTTACAAACTTTCAAGTATTTGGCGCCCTGTTCTTGGGACATCGGATGGATTCAACCCTTGAGAGATGGCGCAGTAAAGGCCGCCGACGTAACTAGTACATATTGCACACTGGAGACCTCTATTGTAGAAGAAGTGAACACTCCACAACAAAGTGCATATAATTTACGCTTTCGAAAGCAGTAATTAGACCGCCCTCTACCTTCGCACATAAAGGTCGTCCTCCCGATAACGTTGAATGAGTATTCAATGAAACGTCGCGAATCGTTTCTCGAAAAAACATACGGTTCGTATAAAATATCCACAACTAGTTACAGGAAAATGTTAGTCTTGTATTTTGTACTGGTGCTGTATTGCTCAGAGCAAAAAGGAGGGGAGAGATCTCTTTGAGGCTACAAATGCACTCTCCGGGCTGTGGTGCCTTGATTGAATTCTATATAGTAAAGGTCAGTATCAGTGTAACTGATACTAACCTTCTCACCTTAAGTCTCATTTATGGACCATAAAACGTATTGAAGTAGGAGTGGTGGTATCAAGTCAAGTCGTGATTAAAATTCACACGATGAAATTAATGTATGTATAGGACAATCAAATTGTGGAGCCTTCTATGTAGAGTGGTCTAGGACTTGCTGATGATCAGTGACATCATCATTGACAATTGCCCCTGAAATAAAATCCGGAACGTCGGCGAGAGATTTCGTAGATATGTGATAGGATGATGAAAGGAACAATGTACTAATGCTTGCTTATCAAGAGCATCGCCCGCTAAAAAAAAACGGAGGAAGTAGAATGGGATGAAAAATATAGCAACGCCGGCGCCCAAAAAAGAGGACCTACAAGAATGAATAAATTCCTTCATTGAAAAGAGCACTCAAGTTGGAATGAAGATTAGTACTGCCAAAATAGAGGTTATGGTCGTAGGAAGAGACCAAGAGCAGTATTCGATTAGCGTACAGGGGACCCGACCGAAGCAAGTCGAAAAATTCAAATACCTTGGGGTAGAATTTTCTAGGGACAGGAGGCAGGAAAGTGAAATAGATAGGAGAATCGGAGCTGCAGCCGGCGCGGCGTTCTACGTTATCAATATAGTTGGGTGATAAGAAAATCCGAGCTTAGTGTCTAAGATAAAACTGACTATTTTCAACTGTGTACAGGCCCACCCTAATATATGGCCATCAAATTTGGATCCTGACGGAGAGAGCGAGAGCAGGGATCCAGGCTGCCGAGATGAGTTTTCTAAGGGGAGTAGCGGGAGTCACACTAATGGACACAGCGAGAAGTGCTGACATAAGGTATACACTCAGCATGGAGCCCCTACTCCTACACATCACAAATGAGGTGGCTTGGACGTGTGCTAAGAATGCCAAAGGAACAAATACCAAGAAGAATCTTCTTGGCGGCACTGGAAGGAAGACGGCCGGTGGGTCGCCCCAGATTAAGCTGGGAGAAGCAACAAAAAATGTATATGAAAACAGAATGGGTCTAGACTGGTCGACTCACGCAGAAACAGCTCAAGAAAGGAGAATTTGGAAGCACTGTGTCGAGTCTTTGGGCCACTGACCCTACTAGGATAAGAAAATGAAGATGATGATGATGATGAGATAAAGAAAACGTTTCTATGGAAGAGAATTTATAAAAAAATCGGTGGGAATTAAATAATTATTGAAGGCAAATGAATTTCCACCCACCAGTTAGATGTATTTATAAATTGTTGATCAAAAGGTATGCAAAGCAGCAACGATAAATTCAAATTCATGAGACGAGCCTAAAATAGGTACAGAGAATCCGAGTTTTAAGAGTGGAATTCTCACGGGATGAAAACGAATCCACACAAATCAGGCAACGAAACTTTTAAAGCTTTTACTTACTCTAATTTATGGACACCAGGTATTATGAATACCCAAAGGTGTCTCGAGTGATTGAAAGGTAATTCAAGTGTTTGAACAGTCGAAGTAATTTGCATACAACAGTTGTAGTATTATCAGCTAATGGTAAGAGCGATTGAAAGGATCAGGTTTTGCTTCAAATACCTTTAATGGAAAATACACAAGAGTCGGTTTAGGCGTTGGACTTTTTTATGAAAGCTATTTCCAAATTCTCTTCAATTTATTTAATATTTTAAGAAATGCCTAAAAAAAGCCTCGGCAAAATTTTTTGTAACAAAATTGATATAAGTAAATGGAGTGACTGTATGATAAGAGACTGAGAAAGCAGTGATAAGAAATTTATTTTCACTGTTTATTTAGTTCTACACAGTTGTATGGGCTAATACATGATTTACATGAAAACTTTTTGTATTACCTAATCTAGTCATTTAAAGTCTAGTCACTTCAGTTTAAATTCCTTTTTAATTACCCTATAGTTATCGGCAGGCTATCAAAAATTTTAAGGCCTTTATAATCAGACAAGTTTGTGAATTATTTTAATTTTTCTTTTGAAGTATTACGCTGTCGGCGCCTCTTGTATTGTATGAATGAAAATACTTATTTTGTTTCAACTTGTTATCAAAGTATTTGGGCAATAATCCGTGTCCGATTTTAAATATTTGTACTAAAATATCATATTATATTCTTTGATTTACTGATTCAAAATTTAGGTCATTCAAGGTTTTTGTTATTTTTGTCTTTCTATTTCATTTTAATATTATACGCGTTGCTTCGTTATGTACTATTTGAAGTTTTATTATCATTTCTTTATTATTATAGATTAATGAATAGAAAGATATACTTAATTCTAGAAATATCATAAGGTAAGGAAGTTTTGAGTAGTTCGTTAAAAGCGAACGGATTCCTGTTAAATAAGGAGAGGAAAGAGATGAATAGTAAAAATGAAAGAAAGACAAAATTATAGAAAGAGGGCCACAAAATTTAAAAAGAAGTTTAGAAAAAATATAACTTTATTAATACTTTAAATGTGTAATAAATAAAACGATTTATGATTTTCAGTCGAAACCACTTATAGAACCTTGAAATTAAAACACGCTACCTAAAATCGAAGTAACATGTCTTGGACCTTGGATATAAATAGATTATGGAAATATACAATGTATATAAAATTATATATCCTTATTTAAATTAAATACTCATTAACCCGGAAAATTTCCACCAGTTAACACGAAAAACCGCCGTAACATCGAACGTTCAAGAAAGCAGAGGTGAAATTCTTCGCCAAGACAAATTTCTGGGAAGCGGCAGACATATTGGCTAATTAAATTCTAAAGGTTTTCAAGCGAAGATGGGTTAATGCCACAATTTATTTGATTACAGCCAATAAATAAAGGGCAACTGCGAACGATGTCCATTATTAATTATTCACACCACTTACAACACAGCCAGAATTTTCAATCGCAGTTTACAATTGAGAATGGACATCTTCAATCTAAATCAATACTACGTCTCAACGTCTGCAACTGAGAACTTTTCAATAGATACTTTTAAATTAATTGTTCGAATAATATTTTTTCTTCTAAATGAAGGCTTGAACTTTGTGGTGACATTGTTTTTAGAATAAAACACAAATCCCTTTGTTTTCACCACTATATACAATCTACATGTTTCGAAAACAATGTTCGCTTCTTCAGGATTGTTTGTGTACTGGAATTGAAAAAGTTAAACCATGCAAGTGTGTTACGGTGATGGGGAGGGTGAGGGGTCGGAGGTATTAATTATTATGGAATGTCATCTGAAGGGGATGGATTCTTAAGTGGAAAAATATTCAATAGTGGGTTGTGCACAATTTTTTTCTGGGTATTTATTATATTTGAATTAATATTAACATTTTTCCTAATTTCAAGTATTTCTAAGTCATTTGTTTGTGGGATCCTTTAACTAATATGTAAAAATTTTAAACCTGTATTAATATTAAATGTATTTTTAAATCTTCCGTTCACGCAGATTTTATTTATTCAGCGGGTCCGTCATTAAAATTTGTCATCAAAATAGTGTGCAATTAGCAAAAAGTTCGTTAGAAATTATCGTAACTTGTACACTTCTTTACATTTAAGAAAGAATCGAATTATATGTGTAAGCCATGCGTACAACGCGTATTCTCATCTACAGGTGAGAATATAAACATATTGATAAGGATATATACTGAATTGCTGGAAAGATAACCATTATATCTCAGTTATACATTTGATAAAATTTTATAGACAAAATGCGTGGTGTAAATTATTCTTAAAATATATATATATATATATAAGTATGCTATAGGTCGACCACAGTCAAAAGACCATTCCTTAGCTTTGTCCTGTAAGAAAAAAGCGGGGGAAATACTGGCAAGCCCTTATGACCAGCCTCAATATGATATTCCAAATAAATACATATTTTTTAGTTTAAAAAAGGTTACTTACTTACTAGAAAAACTTCTTTTGTGTCCATTTTTTGCATCGTAATAACACACATATTTTTTGTGCACATTCTTTTGAATACGGTATAGCTATACCACTGACTTTTTTGTATATTGGCGGCCCTCGTAGTCATGTGGGCATTATATTGGATTCTCACACCGAGGGTTCCGGGTTCGATTCCCAGTGAGGTCACAATTAATTTACGTGATTTACTCAAGCCTGGGTATTTTTGATGTGTTTCCCTTCTGTAATTGAACTTCTTGGCCTGTCAAAGCGTGAAATAAAAAATAATAAATATCATTAAATTGCACACAATTCTTTTATACACGTTTTTTTTATCTCTAACGGAGTAGGAGATCGCTTTAGCGGAAATTTTTTTCCCGACTTGATTCACTAATATCGTTGACAGCTCCTATATGCGCTATCGCAATTTTTAATACACAGAAACCTTTTTGAAGAAATGCACACTATAACTGTAAAAACTGCATATAAATCCATTCAACGGTTCTCGAGATTAGTGCGGTCATACAGATAGGCAGAGGGACAGATGCTCGCCGGGGCCTTCCTTTTATGTCATGTCTTCTTTTTCTTATTCAGCCTTCATCTCACTGCTGGATATGGGCCTCTTCCATACCTTTCCATCCTTCCGTATTGTTGACTTCTTGTAGCCATTTCTTTATCACCACAGTGGCTTTATCATCGGTCCATCTCTTTTGAGGTATTCCAATGCCTTTTTTATTCTCCTAAGGTCTCCACTTCAGAACTCTGAACTAAGAAAATAAAATAAAAGCCTTAGAAGATGTATTTAAGACCCTGAATTGAGATAACAGAGGTGTGAAGATAGATTTAATTTAACAAGGCACTTATTTATGTCACGTAAGATTTGCTGACAACATAGTAGTTGTAAGTGAAATCATAACAGAATATTAGTTAACTTAGTAAAAACCACTACCAGATTTACGGTCTACCCGTCTCTTCGTCAGGACCAACACAACACTACTATATTCACAACACAGAGAGTAAGAGGGGGCGTAAGATTTACTCTCTTTTAGATATACTCTCTTTCGTTAGATTCCTGAATGTTCTGTAGGCTAGTGCATGCTGTCTCTGACGAGATTAACACGCATGTGATCAATATTGGTGAAAGTTTAACAATTCTATGGTTGGGGTGTATAGTGTTGTGAATATAGCAGTGTAGTGTTGGTCCTGACGAAGAGACGGGTACGTCTCGAAACCGGTAGACCGTAAATCTGGTAGAGGTTTTTACTTAGTTAACTCACATTCTGTTATAATGTCTAACCACAAAGTTAATGCTTTAAATACTGATAATATTAGTAAGTGAAATCATTGAATATACCTACTATGTATTGATTTTAAATCGCCGCTTGTAAACTACCTTTGAAAATCGCTCCTCCGACCATTATCAGCGGTATTTCATGGCGAAATCATCAGGTGTTCTCCGTTTTAATCGAAATCTTATTCAAATTTAGGTCCTAACAGTTGACAAATTTGTTTTTCGTTGCCATCTTTTTAATCTTTATTAATGTTTGCGCAACACCTGCTGTTTGGGTGCGCATGTTCATCCGACGCCAGTACGACATTTGTTTTTTGCAAATAATTTAATGTATTTTACTTTTATATTCTCAAATGATAACTCAAATCTTTACTTTGCTCTCTGCAGCATTTTTTAAAATGTAGGTATGTTCTGAGAACACAGTAAAATTATAATCTCACGAAGACGTAATTATTTTAATTAAAAACATAAATTAAAGTCTTTTTATAGGATGGCCCAGGCCTTATGACATGTATGAACGGGCTTAAGTGATCACTATTCACAATGAAACGTTCATCAATTCCATCGAAGAAATAATTTATTTGAAGAAACTATACTATAGACATCTGTAGTCTTTTCTCAAGAACAAGTATACATAGATTAGGCAGCTGTTAATGATTCATCTGCATATAGATTTGTTAGTCCTGCTTGTCACTTTTATTTTTATTTTATTAATCTTTTTTCCAAACTACGTTATTTTTTCTTCTTCAAGCACAGCAAAATTAATTTGTGGTGACATTATAATGATAATTTATAGAAATTCACTTTGTATGCACCACTTTTTTATTGAAAAAAAGTGGTGTATACAAAGTTGATTTCTATAAATTATACGTTATTTCTCGTTACTTCTTTGCATTCGAATTTATTCTACTTTCTTCTTTTACTAATATTTCAGTTTTCCACTTCTTCTGTGGCTCCATATTAAAGACGCTGTTTTGATAAGAAATGTAAAACTCTCGTTTGCATTTATTTCCATTTTTCCTGCATCTCGCATGATAATTTTATATTTTTTAATATTTTTTGCTCTTGATTTTTACTGTATGTACTTTCTTTCAATATAAATATTAGATGTCGATCTAAGGGGATAAAATGTTAAAAAGGCTACTTTATTTAGAACAGGTATTTCTATATATCTAGCGAGGTAGGTAGTGGCCGAGAGGCCTGTTACGTATTATCCTAATTTATTTATATTATGTGTATGTATCAAGCAATTAAATGTCTATTTTTGTCCAATAAAAGCCCGATTTATTAGTAATGAAAAGAAATTTTAAACATGTGTAGAACTTTGGTTGTTCTTACGATGGAATTGGTGAAACAATCGTTTTCTAACAAATTAAATTTTAAAATTTCTATATACATGATGTAATACTCTTGTTTCGGGATGAGGAAGCTCCAAGTAAAGACTTCGTTCTCGTAAGTATTTATTCGGTAACAATAAGGGTTTAGACAATCGTTTATACAGTAAGATGCGGTCTGGATAACAATGATAGTGAAAGAGAGCTCGACTCGACATTCACGCGCCTTTTTATACATTCTCTCTCTCTGTCATGCAGTCTCTTTCTGGCATCGCGACATACGTTCCTCAGATCTATTACACATGATAACATTTAATTTTTTTTTTCCCTCTCAATTGCACTGTACATATAAAACACGTAGCCGTATATCAGTTTTCTGCTTTACAAGGTATTTTATAGAATAATATGTTTCCCCCAAATTGTCTAAATATTATCACGGGACGTGTCTCACAAATGAAAACATTGAAATTACAAGTACTTAACGATTAATTAATTATTTTGATAAATTCACAAGTCACTAGACACGAATTTAGTTTAAACACTATTCTTCAATTCACACTATTTCGCAATCAATCACTTTCTGTGAAACACTTTATTATCGCTTGCTAGAATATTCAGATAGGTTTGCAGAGAATACAACTCGCTCGTAAGCGTTTTATTTCCAACGCCAGTTAGATATTTGTCTCAATTTTACGGTTGTATCACACTCGCGATGATAACGCTATTTTCGCTAGCAATTTTATCGCTGGTTAATGTCAAAATAAACAAGATGCACCGCGGCACCGGCTTCGTCTTTTATACGAAATACGTGGGTTTTTCGAACCTCCTAGATTATTCTATACATTTTTAGTGTTTGCAAAAATGTTCCCATTCCAGACTGTTCCAGGTTTTTCTTATGTTGTAGATAACTCCAGAGTATTGTTGAGCATCCCAGAATGTTATGGAATGTTCGATAGTGTTGATGACCCCGGAGGCTCTGACAGTGCGTAATCACCTCGTTACAATATGTTTCTTCTTTTTAATGTCTTAGTAGAACTACCATCTAGGTCTTTTTGAAATGATATATTTTACAAAACAAAATAGTAGGTTTGAGCTCAGACGTTTCCTCATTGCTGAGGGATTCCCCCGCGACATTATGGCACTGACGATACTTGGTCTCGTGACGCTCTCGGGCTGTAGGTACGAGTATATTGCGTTGGGGATATGGAAATCCCAACTGGTTGGAAAGATTTATATAAACAAATACCGTATTAAATATATATTTTTCAAACATAAAATTTTAGAAGAATCATCAACGTTAATAGTTTTTTTTTATTTATTTATAAAATCGTTTGTATTAAAATACGAGCATTGCCACTAAAAAATTCTAATTTATTTGTATGTATTTGCTTCAATTACTTGACCGCTCCCCATTGGTTGTGGAGAGAATCATTGCCGGTACTGTCTATGAATTATACAAGTGGCTTAAATCACTTTTAGATAAGACGTTTGCCCAAAATGATTCAATCGAATTCCGTTATCGATCACTTCCACTTTTTAAAATAATTATTTACCTTAATTAATCAATTAGAAAGACATACAGCAAAATCGAATCCACGACAAAATATTTGGCTGCTACCAGAATTTGAACCACGGATCTCCTCCTACCCGGGGCAGGCGCGTTATCCAATTACGCTATAGCGGCCTTGTACATTTTCGTGAATTTATCGTCCTTATATATGTTACAGATAAGGTCGATATATTCACGGAAATGTAATTGTATAACGCGCCTGCCCCGAATAGATCCGTGGTTCGAATCCCGGTAGAAGCCAAATATTTTATCGTGGATTTGATTTTTAAGTATGTCTTTACAATTGATTAATTAATTTGGTTTTAATTTTACGCATTTAAAATTGCAACTTCAAATAAGAGTGTGTTCTTGAATATAGTTATTAACGTTTTTAAAATTGTAAAATAGGTTTAACGGAAATACTAGCCGCGGCCGCTCAGTGGCCACCATCGGTTGCGAAGCAGACACTACCCGGATAAAAGGCATCAGCTATGGTCGATTGCTTTTTGCCAGAAACATGTTATATCTTGTCTCGCGACTCTTGCCCGATTCAAGAAAAATACTTTTCTCAATAAATTCAGTAAAATATTTTCTCAGCATTTCAGGGATGTCAGACTTTTTAAAAAAATATTTCGCTTTTATTAAATGTATATTTTTACAATTCTTCATTCTCATATGGTGGGTAAAATTATAAAAGTGGCAGAGGTAGGTTTTGTATGTAGTTTCATGCTAATGGGGTTATTTTCTGAACGTCTCTGATGTCTTCTTGGCCAGTTTACATTAATGAGATGCCAAAGTTTTTTTTTTTTAAATATTTATTTCCTTTAACCCACAAGGCCTTCACGGATGAACAAACAATTTAAATCAAGTTTTTATTGAAATACCTGTTTTAATTAATTTTATTTTTCTGTATCTTTGACAAGCAGTAAACTTGTGTTAACCAGTAAATAAAGTAATGGTAAGTAATACACCTCGGAATAATTTTCACGTTAGTTTTATTTTATAGACAATTATTTAACACAATTTATTTTTAAGGCGTAGTGAGAGATTATTTTGCTACGGTAATCGGGCTTCATGGCCTGTTGAAGCTTGAAAAAATAGTATTTAAATGTACAAAAATTTTATTCTACTTAATTTTTTTAGGGATATTTCATTTAGGGACATCTCAAGTGTTCATTTACTCTAACAATAATGTCTAATAATGTCTTGATAACAATAACTTTTCCGAATTCGCAAACCATCTTTTAGAAACAGGCCACACCTTTAAAAAGGATAACGGAATCGAAAAATTCTACATATAAATAATAGAGGCCTTAGATTAGATAACTAAGAGATATTAGAAATAAAAAAGAGCCTCAATACTAAAGCCAACATTACTAATAATTAGATAAATTTCATGAATAGCTCGTTACTAGACATATTTCCCATTTCGGCGTCCATCCCTCAATTACCCCCACCATAGCTGTAGCCACACGCCCATTGAGAATTGATTATAAACTAGTATAGGTAATGGATAGTCAGTTGTATGTCAGTCCTAATAAAGAGACGGTGGTATCGAAACCAGTAGACGTAGAGTCATTATTTAAGTGGTTTATACAAAGTTATTTAATTAAAATTTATATTTATGATGTGTATTTTATTTACTGCTGGATGAAAACCTCCCCAGACTGATGAAAATAAAGGTTCTAAGCTAAGTAGTTATTCGATAAATATTTTATGGCAACCATCTTGATAGATTTATCACAGTATCGGAACAGTAAGTTATTTTGGAGGGGAGTTAATTTTTTTTATTTAACAGACCATGTAGCCCAATTACAGAAGCGAAACATAGCATTAATACCCAAGCTCGAATAATTCACATATTTTTACCATGACCTCACTGGTAATTGCACTACCGGTGTAAGAAGCCAGTTGGGCAACGAGGGCCGCTGTGAATTTAATTTAATTTTAGATGTTTCTTAGTGAAATGACCAAATTAATTAATAAATTAATTTTTGTGCAACGCCGGGCTTATTAGCTACTGTATAATAAAATGTACGTGTAGGTGTATTCTTTTAAAATCACACAGTCTTGTTTGATCTGATATTAATCATAAATAAAAATGATAAAAAAAAAACGAATAAACCGTTTACGTCGAAGAAGGCGTTGAAACTGTCTCTTTAGAAACGTTTTAATCAACATGAAAAAAAATCGATTTGTAAATCTTTAGCTTTGGCGTGTTGACCTATAAAAATGTAAATTACCGCTTATAATTATTGCCAACTGGTGTCAAACTCGCGGAAGCAGCGGCCTGCGATGGAAGATTAATCTACTATAGATTCAATGTCGTGGCATCTTTGATGTCTAACAAATTGAATGATTGCCCACGCGAGAGATCGTGCGCGTCTCTGTGTTTGAATGTCTCAATACACTGCCAGTAATTACGGCTCGAGAGATGCGTAACGCTGAATGGGCTAAATATTACGCGGAGAAGTTAATGCCGGATTTCTCAATAGAGAAACAATAGATTTCAATAGATTTTTTGTTTTTAAAATATATAACACGAACGTCGTTAGGTTACTAACTATACGCAGGAAAAATATATAAGTAACAATAACAAGGTATATAGGTACACGTTACCATATAAATAGCCTCGTCTTTTTAATTAATTTATAATCATGCTTCTGCATACATAATCCAGTAATTGTGTTCTCATAAAATAACAATCAAGATATTGTTAAATATATATGTATTGTCATATTCTAGTTCATAATTTGGAAGAGTATAATATATACATTAAAAACAATATTTCTTAGTATTCCACTTTAAGTTATCATCACCAACATTACACAATTTATGTATACTATGGCTGGAAAAGACCATAAATGTCTCTAATGTAGTATATTTGAGTATATGAAAGAAATTGATTTCGAACATATAATATACAAATTTTAAAATTTTAATAAGCTGGATTTGGTGAACGTTGCATTGTGTTAAGTGATCACTTAAGCCAATTCATGCAGGTCGTAAGTCTTGCATCACCCTATAAGGACTTCCATTCATGTTTTTATTAAAATAGCTTCATCTCTGTGAGACTTCTATAATTTGTCTTACTTTTAATTAATAATAAATTTTGTTAACTTATTTACTACTGCTTTCGATGGATGAAAAGTAATTATATTAATTAATTATGTATTGATGATGATAGTATATAAATTAAAAACTTCACCGCGTAACTTAGAATATATTTTTACATTACAAAATGTACTGTTTTATCAAACTTATTTAAACAAATAAAATTAAAAAATAGCTTTACCGATTAAATTTATTTAAAAAAATATATTTTCTCAATTAATGTCATTTTATTATTATTTAATTTATTGTGTTTTCTGATCAAACATGAACTAAAAAAAATGTCAAAAAAGATTCCGAATGTTCATGAAAATTTGAAAACATTCATAGTTATTTAAATTATTAGTTAAAGAAATCTCCAAGTATCATTTTTTAACTTTTTTTTAAAATAATTAAATCTTTTTACATATTTTTGAATAATTATGACTAATTATTTAGCGTTAAGTAACAGAAATAGATATAGTGTGCACATTTTCTTTGTAAGGAGTTTAATATTTATAGTGAAAATGAGATTGTATAATATTATTTTTATTTAAAGCGACCCCTGTGCACAAATTCTACTTCGTAAAACAACCACTCTAAAAACCAACCATTTCTTTCAGTGTGCAGGCACTGTCACAATTCACTTTTGGGCCAACCCTTAATAATATAACGGGGAGGCTAAGGATGTAACAGAAGTTCTTTTGAGCTAGTGAAGCATTAAAAGACGATCGCTTCTCGAACTTGATACACCAGAGCCACCCCGAACAACAACCCCCTGGCCGGTGACCTTTCCAGCGTCCATTATAATGGGGATGCTTCGACCCTCTAAACCTGGATTCCAGATGTCGTCAACTGATTCTAATCAATAATTATTGAATGAGACATAATAATAAAAAAAATATATTGTACATTGATGTCTGCCAATGACGTAGGCTCTAGTAATAATGTTAATAAAATTTACCTATTTTATATAGGGTAGTTTATTTAGAGGTACCTACATAACTTATAAACGAACAAGACACACAAAAATCATGGTAATGACCGTGGTATTGGCTCAACTGGAAATAAAGTTTTACGCTATTAGCATTTAAATATGACAACGATACCACGATTTAGGTTTTGGCTTTTTGGTATATTCATGGTAAAGCTATCAGCTGTCAAATTGGCTGTTGCTGAAAAAAGTTTAAACACAAATGCCATAAAATTATATTCATCATATTTATAAAGAAAAATAAGACAAACATAAATAAAAATGATAAAACTAGTTGAAACCCATCAAAATGACGTATTTTTACAATATGTTTCGGCCGCGGTTAGGGCTCCGAGAACAGCACCATCTAGTATAGCGTAGCGTCTAGGTAGTTGTAACATAGTTATATAGAGAATATTAGACATTGTTACAATAAAGTTTTTTTTTCTTTTTATACCTCATCATTATTCGCGTTAGGAATGAACATTGCTACATGGAGAATAATCATTCCTTTTTTGCTTTTTACTCCTCATAATTAATTGTATACCTCATCTTTATTAGCGGTATTATCGTCTAGCTTAAGTGACGATTATTGTATAGAGAATTGTATACCTACTCGTATTTAGAATTTCAAAAGTCTAAAATACATAATCATAATTTTAACCCTTTAAATAAAATGTTGTGTGTCCCTGGTGAAGGACAACCATCCCCCTGGGCGAGGTCCTTGGGAGGTCCTACGGGACACGTGTACTGGTCTCGTAACAAGTGTCGACAGGTGGGAAGAACACTAACCCGGCACACTTAAGACCTAACCCCCATTCAGTTTGGACATCTAATGACATAATACCTGGGTAGGAACTTCGTTCAGTCGTACGGTTCGATCGGAAAAGTCCCAGCGATTTTTGTTTCTTTACTGAAAATTGATGCTTGTTTTTCTTTACTCGGAGTATATTTGATTCCATGAAAACAAAATAATAATGTTAGTGTACAAGGAGTATGAGACAGAGGTGACTGTCTGAACAAAAATTGGTTTGGAAATATTTATCGTTCAAATGGGATTGATTCAGAGTACTGCGGGGGCGAAAGTGATTGGATTGAGGCAAAAAATGTAATTTACAATAATATGAATGGCGCCCAGTAAATAATAATATAAATTAATGTATTAATTTATCGAAGTGAAAAGAAAACCAAGCGAAATTTCCCTCATCAACGTCTAGCACGTCTAGCAGCTCTATTTGTCAGAAAATTTAATTATGTTTCGATAAAATACCATAAAATCTTCTCGTTCTTCAAATGGGCTTATGGAACTGAGATCACTGACCGTCCACCCTTTACGGTTGAGTCTATTGATTACCTACCCTTACCTCTCATTGGTCTCTTTTTTACATTATTCGCCTGTCTTCTAAGCCTTGTTCTTTCACCCTTTCTTGGCCCTGTTGACATCAGTTGAAGGCTTTGTGCATGTTACGGGACTCACCTGTTCTCATTAGACATCCTGCCTAATGAAAACTGCTTGTTTTTACGTTCCTCGAGATATTTGATGCAGCGTACGGTTCGTGAAATTGCAATACCTTATTTTCTAAATTAATGTCAATAATGTTAATTAATGTTAATTGGTTTATGAGGTATCACCCCATACATACAGCACAACCACCAATGCTAGGGTTCACGACACACGCGCTGAAGAAGACGGAAAGGCGCAGACCTCAAATATGATCCATAATCCGTGACAGACAGGTCAGCAAAAGCAACACGCCAGGCATAGGACACATATACATACCCGTAACTTGGTATATTACACAGATCCAAAAACGCACAGCCAGCAGACACCCACACAAACAAGGCGTTGGCTGGCCAACATTGACCCTATTATGATGACTGGGAGATGTCCGGTCATGTACCAGCGGCACACGAATAGGCCAGTCAATGGATCTTTGTGCTCTTACGATCACCTCATCCTCAGTGGTACAACGACGGCACGCTACGGTCTCGACGCCGGAAGAAAGGTCAGTAACTACACCGCCATGCTGATCTTTGACAACATTACGAAGATACACCCTGCACATTGGAAGCTACGCCATGACATCACCTCTACTCATATATCGGAGCAACTGACTACGGACAACGTTACTATGGAGCAGAGCTACGCAGCCGCCACAGAATGATCTACATCTCACAGAACTACGCAGTCTTAACGTCTCCAAGGAAGCTTCTATTAGGTCCTTACATATAAAATTGTCGTTTTGCCGTACTGGCAAATTTGATCTCAAATATCTTCTCTTTGGTTAGGAATTCCAAATCCAAATTTATACAGCTATTTACTCATGTATTTGTGTTTTGAAAATTATAATTCATTTGTTTTTTCCTCAATTGTTTTTTTCTTTGCGTCACTCAGTTTACAAAATGAAAAACTTGAAATATCGCGTTATTTACGAGTACGAGTTCCACCGTGGCACCAGTGCTGCAGAAACGGCTCTAAGGATTAATGATGTGTATGGCGACGGTGCCGCAAAAGAAAACACAGTACGTTTTTGGTTCCAACGTTTTCGTTCTGGAAATTTCGACCTGCAGAACAAGCCCCGTGGACGACCGGAGACCAAAGTTGATAATGAAGAATTGAAGGCTATTGTGGAAGCGGATCCATCGCAACCACATCCGAGTTAGCTGCA
>JADDOH010008104.1:0-12257 GCA_016648135.1 Agrypnia vestita | reverse complement strand
CTCTAATTTGGTAGCCGTATGTTGTGCAGTGTGTGGTCTAGCGTTATCATGAAGCAGCAGTGGCCTAGAGCGATTAACCAGCCTCGGTTGTTTAGCAGCTAGCTTTTCCATCATGGTTTGCAGTTGCTGACAATAGACATCGGCCGTAATCGTCTGGCCAGATTTAAGAAAGCTGTAGTGAACGACACCAGCACTAATCCACCAAACGCTCACAAGTAACTTTTTTGGAGTCAATTTTCGCTTGGGGCATGGTTTGGCTGGTTCGGCAGGGTTCAGCCATTGCGATGAGCACTTCCGATTATAGTACAGGATCCACTTTTCATCACAGGTAATGATTCGATTTAAAATCCCTTCATTATTGTGCCGGTTGAGTAATGCAACGCAGCAGTCAACGCGCGTTTGTTGATTTGCTTCACTCAATCGTGAGGTACCCACCTTTCAAGCTTTTTCACCTTACCAATTTGCTTCAAGTGGATTAAAACAGTTTTATCACTAACACCGCAGCCTGCAGCAAACTCGGATGTGGTTTGCGATGGATCCGCTTCCACAATAGCCTTCAATTCTTCATTATCAACTTTGGTCTCCGGCCGTCCACGGGGCTTGTTCTGCAGGTCGAAATTTCCAGAATGAAAACGTTGGAACCAAAAACGCACTGTGTTTTCTTTTGCGGCACCGTCGCCATACACATCATTAATCCTTCGAGCCGTTTCTGCAGCACTGGTGCCACGGTGGAACTCGTACTTGTAAATAACGCGATATTTCAAGTTTTTCATTTTGTAAACTGAGTGACGCAAAGAAAAAAACAATTGAGAAAAAAACAAATGAATTATAATTTTCAAAACACAAATACATGAGTAATTAGCTGTATAAATTTGGATTTGGAATTCATAACCAAAGAGAAGATATTTGAGATCAAATTTGCCAGTACGGCAAAACGCCAATTTCATATGTAAGGACCTAATATTATTTTTGTTTTCCTGATGAAGAAGCCATTGGCTTTGAAACATGTTGATTTTTTTCAATAAATAAGTGGTTTAAACAAAGTTAATTTATATTAATTATAATTATGTTACCACAAAATAAATTTGCTACATTTGAAGAAGAAGTTATTTATTTATTTATTTAAACGGTTTAAAATAACCTTTTACAATACAATATAGTTACATTAATAATTATGTTTACTCCGTACAGTTGTAGTTTCATAATAATGTTTAGGAGTTAAACAATATATAAAATAAAGAGTTTATAATAGGATTTTAATAGTATTTGAAATAATATTAATCAAAAACTTCTATTTTGGATGAAACTCAGGTTACAATAACTGGTTTGCATGACGATAGAAATATCGCTTCGACATTGTTCTATATAAACAAGTATTCTTTACGAATACCTAGACATCACGGAGGTTAGACATTTCAATCCATGTATGTGTAACAAAATATTGATGTACCTTATTTAATTTAAAATGATTTATATGCCATTACTGCAGAATTGTTGGATGTTGCCAAGAGATATTGGATGATCGTATATTTTATATAGATATATTGGGTACAAAAAAGTGCAATTCCTAGGTTTTTAATGAAAGTATTTAGTGATGTTTAAACCGTCATTTTAACCGGTTATTTTCGGTTCAGTTATTTGGGATTTGTACCTGTTTGTACCGATGATTGATAACTAAGCTATAATTGTTGTCCTGTACGGATGGTTGCCCGTCGAATTGTAATCAGTTGCCAATCATCGACGCAATCAGATACAAAACTCAAATAACGGTTAGTGTGTCACCGGTTAAAATATCATAACTAGAAGTGTAAATCCTCTATACTCCACATTCCCCTCACTCAACATATTATCATACTAATTGGACCATGTAGATTCACGACTATTTTCCAAAGGTCTCATCTAAAACTGCAAGAGTCGTAAATATAAAATAATTAAGTAATTACACGGGCGTAAATAAATACGCCTATTTTTGAGTGATGGGGCAGTAATCACCGAATAAGGTGGACCGTCTAAATCGCGTATTTTCTATTTTTGAGTTTTGAGGCAACAATCACCCAAAATATCACATATAATTTTATGAAAAAAGCTCACGCCGGATTGTTATTTAGCTGTGATGACGATGACTGGTCGGTCTGCTGATTAATCCAATGCGGGTTTCCTAACAAAGTAGTCGTATTAGAAGATGTACTCGTCATGCTTTATTAATCATTTTTAATAAGGGTGATTAAATTAACTTTGCGGTGAAGTGCGAGAAAGGGGAATGAAGGCGAAACGGCCAAGGGCGGCGCGTGGAGGGTGATAAAATAAAACACTTTAGTCAGATGTCTTTAAAAAATAACGGGACAAAATATTTGAAGATAATTTTTTTTATAAAACAATAAAAAGTAACGATTAAAACAAATTTAGATAATGATAAACACAAACATAGAAAGATACATAGAAAAAACTGTCTATCAAAAAATATAACTGGTAGAAAGCTTTAATCCATTAAGTTACTATGAATACACAAAAGTTACCAAATTTTAACTGCAAATGTACATTAGTAAGTGATTTTTTTTCCATTTTATATAAGGTTCCGGATTTGAGTCCTGGTAACGACATTTTTTTATGTATATCGATTTTTCTTTGTATATTCAAACGATACCGTTTTTGTCTTGAAAAATAAAATCTAATTTATTCTCTTTGAATTGCTATCGAGCTTCCGACCCTTTTGGTGATTATCATTAGACAAGCATTTAGTCGCTAGACCAAATAAATTACTAATTAGATGGGGATTGGAGAAACAGATAGCCATCTTGTTTTACACACAGAATAAAAATGTTGGAAAGGAAGGAAAAAGAAAAAAAAATGGAAGAGAAAATATGCGATTGAAAATATACGCGGTGTTTCATAGCTCGTAGCAAGAGCTTTGGGGGAGTTTTCTCCACTAAATTTTGAACAGAAAATATTTTTTACATTTTGGGTGAAATGTTTAGAGGTAAGCGATAACAAAGATTGCATTTTTTTCAATATTTCTGACCTACTGTTCTTGAGAGTAACTTGGATTGAATATTGAAAATTCATTCGCTTTGATACAAGTCAAATAAAATGAGTAAAATCGTGCAAAAATTTAAACCAATGATTGATTTTTTCGCACATTCGATTCGATATACATTACTTTCATGATCGTCAATGAAAAACTAGTCAGAAATATTTAAAAAATGCAAACTTTGATGTCACTTATCTCCTTAACTATTGATATTTTACCCATTTTACCCAAAATATTTTCTATTCAAAATTTAATGAATAAGACTTCCCGAAGTTTTTTATACTTCTACACCTACAAGACACCTGTATATAAAAGTGAAGGAGGCTAGAGCTAGGTGTGCTAGGAGAGACGAATGTGGCGTTCTATTCTCTCTGTCTAACCCTGCGGGAAACGGCTTGGTAAGTTAGTTTTAATTTTATTGGAAACATCGCTCTCGCTTCAGCTTTCAAAGGACGCTAAGAGCCTTACAAATGGTTGCAGAAATGAAATAAATATCATTTCAATGTTTAATTATACATCCTTTGTTTATCCAGAAGAAAAAATATTTTCATCAAGAAACAAAGAACGTTTAGTACCGTTTTCTTATCGGTGAACATACTAATTTATGATACCAAGGGTATGAAGACATTATTGGCAGTATTATCAACTGCAGGTGTATAAGTAGCTACTCAAATACAGATTTCAATTTATTTATGTGCTCATTGAACTATCTTTTATCTTACTTTCTTCATGTATTAATGTATTTTTTTTAAAAAAGAGATGCGGACACGGGATATGTGTCGCATCAACATTCTTACTATTTTCCAACTGAGCCTAAAGCCTGTGTGCTATGAAAATAGGACTAACTTGCTGGTGTCCTAGAATGGGGCTCGAACCACTGACAACCAGATCACTAGGTGAGCGTCATGACCATTACACAAACAAGGTACTCCAATTTTGATATCTTTTTTTAAACTCTTTCTTCCGCTGATCTTTTTATTGCATCTGTTATATATGTCTTTCTAATTAAGATGAATTGTAGATAAATATCTAAAATTTATCTTAATTAAATAATAATCCCGAAGTGGATAAATCTAGTAATTGTGTTCTCAAAACACACGTATAAAAATATTATGTCTTTATTCTGTTATGTAGAATACAAAGTATTCTACGTTAATCAAGTGAATTGATATAATTGGCTCAATATTTTTATTATATCGTATGTGGGGTATAAAAGCAAAGGCAGCAATATCCAAAACAATCTGAATGCAGTCATCGAGGATTACTAATTTATAATTTACTAAATTGGAGATTTTCTAGGAAACATAGCTTATAAGTTTATAGGGAACATGATTTCGGAAGGAATAGATGGAATTTAGAATTTAGTACATTCTAAATTAGTAATCCTCGATAGCTACATTCAAAATATTTTTTTTTTTATATTGCTGCCTTTGCTTTTATACCCGACATATTATTATGTTCTATTTCTCAGTGTCAAATAAGCTGTTTGAATTCTAAATAAAATAAACGAATAAAAAAAATTAAAAATATATATGCGAACGTGCACATATTTATTTACTGTATTTTTTTATATTAATTATTTTATCTGCTACTGTATTGAATAATATTACGTACCTAATTTTTGTTGTTTTTCGAACATATTTTAAGCAATTATTTATTCTTATATATTATTTTGTCCTCATTTTATTGTAAAGCTGCTCATCTCGGCACAGGTTCATGCTAATGAGATGAGTGGCTCGTTTTCTTGCATATTTAAGTACGATAAATAAATAAAAACAAAAAAAAATTGGTAAATTAGGTAAATCGTTGTTCAGAAATAAATTGATGAGCATTTAAAAAAAAATTAAAAAATTGTGGGGATTTCAAATCGCAGCCACCGTCTTGTACATTCCTCGGCTTGTTACATTATTCCACATTGTCGGAGACGATTCTGTTGTGCCGCTGTAACAGACACGACAAGAATCGTTCCCGGGCGCAATGCACCCGGCGGCGAGCGATCTGTGTCAAGTGTTGGGATTTTCTCAGGGTATTTGTGCCGCGCAGTTTCCAGCGGCTGGCGGGCCCGTTGGGAAGCGCCGACGGTGAGCGCCGCGAGCGGAAACAATGGTGAGATTTGGAAATCGCGTTGATTCTAACACGGATACACGCGGATTTTTTATTTGTCAGATTACAACGTTGTTTACATATTTACGTGGACGGTAGAAAAAAGCCTGGAATGATCTTTGGTAAATCGGATGAAATTAATTTAGAAAGATACAGATACCTACACAGAAATATTTTGCAATAGATGGGAAATTAAGGAGTTGGTCAGAATTAAAAAAAAACTTTTTTTTAAAAAGTATTATTACCCCTCGAGAATATCTGAAAATTTTTAGTTAATATAACAAATATTAATTGAGTTTTAAGAATTTTCAGTAAATCGCAGTGTAAACAAAACTTCAAACTTAAAACGCGTTTTTCTCAAAACAATATTTTCCGGATCGGTGACCAAAATAACTCGAGTATTTTTTTTTTTTTAATTTTATTAGCAGAAAAACTAGTACTAGAAGAAGTTTTTTTTTTAATTTAACAAAACCGAGTATTTTTTTAGTGGGAAATCGAAATTTTTACCTTGAACCTCAGCCATTTTTTAGCAAATCAATATTTTTCGAAATCCTTCGATCAAGCACTAGTGTATATGATATGTAATAACTAATAACCCATTTCGTTTTTTATTTCAAGAGACTCAGATTCTTAAAATATATAAATGCCCTAAATATTATTAGTTCGTATGTTTTAAAAGCACATGAATTACAAAATCTCCGCACTGCCTATAAAATCAGTTACAAATACTTTTATCTCAATTTTGTCAATTTGGCCAAATTCATTCTTTGGCAAAATGGGACATTTAATCATATAATTTAATTTAAACATATATTCACATTTCTTTGGCAATAAAAAACTAACATGTTTCTCCTTTTACAATCACAATGTATGGGATTTAATAAGACGGTGTCCGCCTTTACGATGATGCGATTGGTTGAAACGAATCTTGAACTTTCTTAAACATCTCATGATTTGTCCAATATTGAAAATTGTTCCAATATTTAGAAAATAATACAGCGATAAATTGTTTGTCAAATGTATTACATTTGCACACTTTCAACCGCGTCGAATATAGTGCAGCTTTTTTAGGGAACTATTCGGTTCAGCAAGATCGTTATTCGTATTGAACCAGCAAATTGGATTCGCGCAAGCAAGCAAATTATTTCAAGCAATGACGTCGGAAGCGGAAGGACCGACGGAATTAAAAGCTAGTCTGATATGGTATGGTATTTTATCATTATTAGAATCACAGTATACCCAGAACAGTAGTTTATCTCCGGCCTGTCGGCGAGTTATTAGCCTACTCTTGCATTGACGCTAGGGTTGTCACTTTATTTTTACTCCCTTTCTTTTAACTCGTAGCGTCTGAGATTCCGACGCATAAGGTAGACACGAAACCCGAAAATTTCTGTAATTAGTATACCTAGTTTCTGCACTTAAATTGCAAGAACGCTGATTAACATCAACGTAGACTTTTAATAACTCAGTCTTTGTGATAATCAACACACCTTTTTAGTAAAGCACCACAAACATAAAAAAGGCATTTTTTTTCACGAAGCGCATTTTTTTCTAAAGCGGCGGCTGCGAGCGCGAATGGCACCGAAGGCACGGCCCTTACTGCCGCCGCCTTGTGCCCCCATATTCTATGTCAATGTTTGCGTCACAGTGCGTGCGTACACGGCGCCGAGCACGCACGTACAAATTCTAATGGGTAGCGGCCAGTTTGTATGAAGACATATTACTGTCCTTATACTGTGGTAGAATCTTCAGTAATGCACAACCGGTATGTGCCCTTGTATCAATAGATGCATCCCGCGCGCCGCCGCCGGTCGGTCGCCCGCAATGGCGTCCGTCCACACACGATACAGTTTAGCGTGCCGAGCGGCGAGCGGCGAGCAGACCGGTAGTAGTGCTGCGCCTTGCACAATTAATTAATTCGCTTAATTTATGAGGCGGCGTAGAAAGTTAATCAACATATTTTCGTAACACAAATGCGCTTCTTTCGCGCAGTTGTGTAAGTTGCCGCGCTGTCGCGATGTCGCGGGACGCCATTGTCACGCCTTCATTTGTTCATGATTCATGATGAAAATACACGTCAAAATGAGAACTTATTATTTTTTATTTCAAAATTAAGTTGTTAAGGATTTTTTTAGAGTGTAAAAATAAATGAATTAAAAACGGGGGGAGTTTCTTTAATTAGATTTTAAAGAAACTGAGCCTTGAACAAAAAAATTAAAACCCAATTATACCAAAATGCATAAAAGGTGAATAGTCTTGCACTAAGGGCCGGTCTTATAAACGTCCGTTAGTTAAATTTCAGACCAAATAAACTGAAATTTGATACAAACGTCACTTTTTTCGTCTTATAACAATCCGTTAATCAAATTTTAGTAAAATTTTACCGACGGCCGATACCGACAGTCGAACCACCAGTTTACCGTCCGTTAGTTGAAACTGACAGAAGTATGACAGATTGACGTATTATTTTTTAAGGTTAGGTCCGCTGTCAATTTGCGTTTAATGCTGTTTGTTTAATATGTACATATATACCGTGCTGACTGTTGCTACATTTTCAAGGGAAAATGTTTTCACATAACGATGTCGAGCTATTATTGTATTCAAGTTCGTCGGATAAAGAACAAACTCGACGACAAAGAATGTTCAATATACGAGTAATATTTTAGATGACGCAGATTTTATCTACCGCTTTCGCTTGTCAAAAAGGTCTGCTCAAGAGCTTATATGAGCTTCTAGAAGATATTGGGAACAATGTAAAAAGGCGCATCCGTAGGAATGACATTATCACCAACTACAAAATTGCTTGTTGCCTCGGGATTCTATGCTCTAGGATCAATATTATTAGCTGCTCAGACTAAGTTGGGGTTTTAAAGGCTATTATTACCAATGTAGTGTTGTGGGAAGTATCCCAAAAATCTGATGCGAGCGAGAAATTTTAGATAGAAAAGAGATATAATTCGCTTTTGACAGCTCTAAAATCATAGACAAGAGCAGTGCGATATTGCGATACTTACGGACGGTAAAAAAAGTTTTATAAGACGAGCATCGGTAACATTTATAAACGAACGGCCATCCGTTAGTATATTGTCGATTGACTAACGGAAATTTGGTCTTTCGTTTATAAGACCGGCCCTTAGTGTGCGATATGTCTAATTGTGTCTCTCACTCTGTGGATACTGGCCGTAACTAAGGGGATAAAAAAGAGTTGTCCACTTTGTGCCAGAACAGCAATCCTGACCGTTTTGTTATCGGCCTCCGACGGTCGCTGCTTCGGCTGTCACAAATATGGTAAACGCTGAATTTCCCAGGAACCGAGTAAATGCAAAACTCGTGAGTCATGGAGGAGCTGCTCGTCAGCGCGCCATTATTTTTAATGACATCAGACATTGCAAAAGATGCAAAGGTTGCGTTATGGGTAGCCGGCAAAATTGTTGAGCAAGATAAATATGACTGTTGTACATTGTTTCGTATAAAAATTTGCTTTGACATTGCGGAAAAATTGGCGGCAATTTGAGAACGCGAATATCCTTTCAAAATTTTTTTTTATTTTTAAAATTATATTTTATTTTTTAATGAAAACACATTTTATTGGTAAATTGCAATTTAAGTACCTACATAATTCCATGATTTTTAAAACAAAATAAAAATATATAAAGATATACAGACTGTAACAGAGCCAATCTTATAAGTCAGAAATATTGAAAAAAGATATTTTTCTTTAACATTTTCAATTCATAATTTTTAGGTAGAAATAATTTTTAAAATAAAATATTTACAAGCTGTATATATAAAAAAGTATTTACGGAAGAAATATACATATAGTCATTACCGGTACATGAACGCGGAACTTTTTCTCTCCGGGAAACAGCGACAATAGCGAGGGCAGAATAAGACAGTTTCTTAGACAAAAATGTGTATATTAAGGGAAGAGGGCAATGAGGAAGGCCTAGATAAAAAATGCATCCACCAAATGATAACCAAGACGAACGCAGACATTTACAGATAACTCCTCCTGGATGGTGTCCAGAACAGAAATGCACAGTTTGCATTACACCGACAGGAACACAATCCTTAAATATGAAAGAAGAAATAATATCTATCTAAATATACACATCTACAGTTGAAAATGCTTTCATTATTCGGAAACGTTTTCCTTATTCTCAACTTATATCTATGCATCTGACCAGGTTAAGGTCTAACAACATTTTAAAATATACAAAACGCTTTAAAAATTTTAACGTGTTCGGAATTTTTCCTTTTCTAAAGCCCTTTTAATCTCGTCTGTGGTGATTTTACAAAGATGATAGAAAACAATTCATAAAAAAAAAATGTATTACAGCTATGCAAAATACTGTAACAACCAAATTAGCCCTTTGTTGTTTACGATTCTATACTTAGGAGGGGTCGTTGTACGTAACTGGTCGGTCTGATGGCACGGTTCGAATATCTGTGTTACGATTGTTTGGAATATTTTGTGTGCATTGCGGTATTCGTGCTATGCATTGCGGCATGTGCAATGCGTTATTCATGTTCTCGAGGATCAGGGGATTGCCAGGTAGGTACACTCTTTAGTACTCCCTTTCTTTTAACTCGTAGCGTCTGCTTGCTTGTCTGTCGAAAAAACTTTGGATCGATTTTTAACCCTTTTCCCTTGATTTCCATTGATCCAATCGAGCTGAAACTTTGCAGGCAGACTCGTGGCGACGATAAAAATGATGTAACAAATTTTCGTTTAAAAAAAGAATAATTTTAGTATAATTTTGGATTTTTCGTCATTTTTTATTACTCCCTTTCGTAGCGTCGCCCGACTCGAGCCCAACGTGTGAGGTAAGCGCCAAACCTGTTTCAACTAGTAAATGAGAAAGGGAGTATAATAAAACTTGGTTTTTATGGGTTAGCTTTTTGTTACTATTATCGTAGATTTCTCATTTCTATGCAGGGGTAGGGAGAGAGGTTAGAACGTCACTCTCTTCTATCAAGCACGCCAGTCCGTTGATGGAGCTTTCAACAGGGACGTTCTTCGATATTTATAGGTCTATATAGTTATGCCAAGTCTTTCACGCTTTGTTCTTGTTGCCTTCAACAATAGCAGTGGGCGTTTCTTATCCTCGTTTATACATTCCACATATACAGATATTCTTGTAGGTAGTAGCTAAAATTTCGGCAGTCTTCCTCATTAAATTTTGAGTAAAAAATATACTTTACACTTTGGATACGGTTAAGAAGTAAGCGACATCAAGGTTTTTTTTCAATATTTCTGTGAAACGTAATGAAAGTAACTTATATCGAATATTGAAAATTCATTCGCTTTGCTGCAAGTTAAATAAAATGATTAAAACCGTGCAGAAATTTGAATCGGATTTTATTGCAGGGTTTTAATAATTTTATTTAACTTGCATCAAAGCGAATAAATTTTCAATATTCGATATTAATTACTTTCGTGATGGTCTAACGTTTTACAAAAGATAAGTCAAAAATATTGAAAAAAAACTTTGATGTCGTCATTTCACCCAAAGTGTAAAAAATATTTTCTATTCAAAATTAAATAAGGAGTTTTTGCTACTAGCTATGAGACACCCTTAACTTTGATAATGAAGAATGTGAAATCACTTTTTTATTAACTACATAATACAATAAAAAAAACTATGGTTTTATTTGTACGAGTATTATCCGTATCTACGAACTTTAAAAATTAAGTTTCAAATGATCTCAAAAAAACTACAAAAAACTATGTTTTTATTTATATCCGTTTCTAACCAGCTTAAGAAATTAAGTTTCAAAGTGATCTCAAAAAAATTACTCAAAACAATGTTTTTATTTGTTTGAGTACTATCCATATCTTACCAGTTTTAAAAATTAAGTTTCAAAATAATCTCAAAAAAACTACAAAAAACGGTGTTTTTATTTTTACGAGTATTATCCGTATCTTACCAGCTTAAGAAATTAAGTTTCAAAGTGATCTCAAAAAAATTACTCAAAACAATGTTTTTATTTGTTTGAGTACTATCCATATCTTACCAGTTTTAAAAATTAAGTTTCAAAATAATCTCAAAAAAACTACAAAAAACGGTGTTTTTATTTTTACGAGTATTATCCGTATCTTACCAGCTTAAGAAATTAAGTTTCAAAATGATCTCAAAAACTACAAAAAATACAAAACAAAAAGTAAGGGTAGGAGTGTTTTATTAAAAGGATGAAAAAACTGTTCAGTGTGGGTCGTTTCGTGGGAACTAATTTACTGCCTTATACTACCGTGTAATTTGAGAGCACATTCCATCAACTTCCTCTGTAGTGTGGGGCTGAATTACACAATCATATATGGATTTGCTCCTCCTTTAAAATTGTATTATGAATCTCGCCTCAGGTAGATGGCCTGCTTATATTTCTTGATTCTTGTGTTTTATCGAACCTTCCTTACAACTAACTAGTCCATTTTATATACCGTACTAGCTGTGCCCGCGCGGCTTCGCACGCGTAGATTTTTAGTACACTGTTTGGATCGTCATAGAACTTTCGCCAACCTTCTAGAACATTCTCCTTCCAGAACTTTCAATAAATTTATCGAATGTACAGGAACCTTCTAGACAAACCGACACATTCCGCCACTCAATTTAGAACCTTATAGAACTTTCGGGAATTTTCTAGAACCTTCTCCTTCCAGAACTTTCTAGAGCAGGTTTTTCCGGAACCTTCTAGACTCACCGACACAGTCGGCGCGCCTATTTTGAAACAATCTGAAGCATTTGCGGTCTTCCCATAACAAAACAATGTGCTAGAATGCACATTTTCGTCACCCACGCACAGCCACCCCCACCAAACTCGCATATTTTCAATGTGACACCAAGGGCTCCCCACTACCATATCCACCAGAGGGTGGTAGTATCTGGTTGTGAAGAAAATTTAGCGGATAGGGAAACACGGGTTTCTTTTATATATATATATATATATATATATATTTAGTCTCCCTTATTGGTGGGAGACTTTCATGTCACCCGCGAACAAGTACGGCTAGTCCGTAACTTTTGAGGCCTTTTTAGCCTTGACAATGGCACGTGATACCGTGTCGAAACGTCGGCCTTGGTCTTCTAACGGAGACCATTTACAGAAAACGCGAGGGAGTCCAGAA